>JARHVA010007662.1:60000-110000 GCA_037957365.1 Torreya grandis | reverse complement strand
GTGCAAGGTAGGAGTAATATCCTAGAGAATTTTTTTAATATTTAGTTTGATTATAAATAATGTGGTAATAAGGGATAAAAATCCTTTGAGGAACCAAAGGTCTGCCCACCCCTTTCTTGGTGTACCCCTTAGGGCATGCATTTAAAAATATTAAGTCTTGTTGGGGTTTTATAAGATGTAAAGCATCAATATTTGATAAAACTTGAAAATATTATGCTTATAAATATGCCCCAATAAAAGTTTATCACATGTCACTAAGGTGTAATAGGAGATGGTGCTTTGAGAAAGAACATATTAACACATAATGTTGATGCTAAAAAAACATGTATTTTAAAGCATAGAATAACTGAACGTAAATGACTAAAAGGGAAAATAATTGAAAATTAAATGTGATAGGTACCTTAACCTACCTTTATCATTGGATGGTTGTCTATTGTGTTGTTAGTATAGATTATGTAGGGTGTAGAGATTGCTTTTGGCAAACCCAATAATACAAAACCAAAGAGTAACAAAAAATAAATACAAGAAAATATAAGATAGCTGGTGATATGAGGATGGGATGTATTTGAGAATTTGGAAAGCTAGGGTGATAGGTAATATGTTAGACCAAATTACCAAGTCAAAACAATATTCAATTAGGTAACCAAAAATCCACGGCTAGTTTAACACATTTGTTATGTTGTCTAGTAATGTGAGCGTTGTATTGGTAATTATGTTATAAGGTAGAAAGATGGAATTCATCAAGTACATTAATGGCATGAAGATGAGCTTCATGTAATTATTCATCAAGAATAATACCATAAAGATATATATGAGTAAATGGAAACTCAACTTCTAAAGGAAAAATTGAGTCAAAACCATAGGCTAGTGATAATGGAGTTGCCCAAGTGGTAGTGCGTATGTTAGTGCGATATGCCCAAAGTGTAGGGTAAAGATAAAGATGCCAATCTATGTGGGTTCATGAATTCTATTTTGGATAATTTTTTAAAGAATTTTATTAGTTGCCTTAGATTGGCCATTGTATTATGGATAATATAGTGTGGAAAATTTGTGATTTATCTTAAATTTAGTACAAAGTTGTTTAGCATGATTATTTTTGAAATTACTGTCATTGTCTGAAATGATGGTATGGGGAACACCAAAATGTAAAATGATTTGATTATTAATACATTTGTAAATTTTAGGATTAGTGACATTAATAAGGGGAATGACTTCTACCCATTTGGTGAAATATTTGGTAGCAGTGATTATAAAAACATGACCATCTTGGGAATGGGGTAGTTTACTGTTGAGATCAAATCCCCATGTGGAAAATGGCCAAGGAGATTTTATAGTTTGAAGTTTGGTTGGAGGTGAATATATCATATCATCATTAAGATAGAAAGGATTACACTTTTCATCATATTCAATTGCATCCTTTTCAAGAGTAGGCTAAAAGTAACCCATATGTTGGAAATTACATGTTGTAGCATGGCCACTACAATGACAACCACAAATGCCCCCATGTTATTTTCCAAGAAGAAGAGGGACCTCATATTACATAACAAAATAGAGAAAAGTACCTTCAACATTGAAATAATAAAGGATTTTATGTTGAAATAGATACTTGAAATTTTATTTACGAATGCATGTCTTTTCATGAGACTCTAAGTTAGGAAGATAAGTTTGATGTTCCAGTAATTGAATGATGTCTTGGTGCCATGGGCTTTGTCAAATGGTAACAACCTTAATTTGGTATATAAGAAAATCAAGTGGTTGAGTAGAAGATGGATATTTTTTTATTTGTATAATAAAAGTAGGATCGAAAAGGACTTGGTATGGATGAAAGAGAGAAGCAAGAGAAGCAAGAGAATCAACAATGGAATTTTGATCTCTAGGAATAAGCTCAATAGTGAAATAAATGAAATATTTAGCAAGAGTGGTTGAATTTTGATGATATGTGATGAGGTTCTCACTTATATATTGATAATAACCACTAACTTGATGACAAATAAGCTGAGAATCACCTAAAGCATGAAGGTATTGAATATTTAAATCAAGAGCAGCTCGTATGCCTAAAATAAGAGTTTTGTACTTGACCATATTATTGGAGACATCAGAGGTGAAGTAAAAATCTAAAGGAATGATCTTGCCAAGAGAAGTTGTGAGAATGCAACCTGCCCTGGATCCTTGAAGGCATTTATCACCATCAATGTGAAGGGTCCAAGTATCCTCATGCAAGTCAACATTAATTTTAGTAAGCTCCATGATAACTATTTTGATTTAGTATTACTAGAGGGAGTAGTGGATTCATAAATATAATTGGCTTCAAGATCAGTCGTAAAGCTATGAAAATAATCTTTGAGAGAAATAGCTTGATTAAGACCTTTGATGTAAACAATATTGTCATTTAGAAGATTATCTTGAAGAGAAGAAGTAGATGGTATGGGAGTTATGGAAAGTTGATTAGCTATGATTTTCCCTTTGACAACTTTTTGAGTGATGATGCAGAGATAAAATTACATAAGGACCATCTATTTACTAATTCTATCTCCAAGAAGAAATGCTTTGGAGAAGAAATGATAAAGGGGATAAAAATGAGTAGTGACATAAGTATTTTGGTAGAGAAAGTACTGGTAAAGATTTGAAGATGTTAAATAGATGATGAGGTAATCATGCTCAATTTTGGTATAGCATGTTTCATAATCAATGAGGCTTAGGCTAATGTAGTAGATATCATATTCTCTTCCCATATCATCTTGTTGGGTAAGCATTACCCCAATTGAAATAGGTTTTGAATAAGTGTATAGAATAAAAGGTTTATCATTGGAAGGAGAACAAAGTGTAGGTGGATAAAACAAAGACTCTTTCAGGTTATCAAATACGTTTTTACATGGATCCATCCATTATAAATTAGTACCTTTCTTGAGAATTAAATTAATGGAGTGAATTATATATGTCATTTCAGATATGAATCATCTAATTTCCCAAAAATTTCTTAAATAAGTATGAATGTCAGGAATAGAGTAAGGAATGGGAATGTTGATGATAACACTAATTTTTCCAAGGTCAACATCAATACCATGGAGAGAGACTACGAATCCTAACAGTTTTCTAGATGTGACTCCAAAGACACATTTGTAAGGATTAAGTTTAACTTTATATTTAAGGAGATGGTCAAAGATGATAGAAAGATCATAAAGATGATTATTACAATGTTTGGATTTATCAATGAGATCATCTACATAGTTTTCAACAATTTTGTGAATGATATTGTGAAAGATGTGAGTCATTTATCATTGGTAAGTGGTTCTATCATTTTTGAGGTCGAAGGGAATTTTGACATAGAAATAGGTGCCCCATTCCAAGGTAAAAGTAGTCTTATATTGGTCTTTAGGGAAAATATGAATTTGATTGGATCTTGAGAAGCCATCCATAAGAGATAAAATTTTGTAACCAGCCATGGAATCAACAATGACATCTATTGAAGGTAAAGGGAAGTTGTCCTTGGGACAAGCAAGATTAAGATTACGAAAATCAATATAAATGAAAATGACCATAGTGACGTTATCTCAATCAAGATCAATTTTGGAAAACCATTCAAAACAATCCATTGGTTTTATAAATTTAACATCAAATAATTTGATGATTTCCTTATGACATAGTGGAAACTTCAGGTGGAAATTTTCTTTATTTTTGATGCACAGGCTTGGCATCAGGATAAGTAATAATGTTATGCACCATGATGCTAAGAAAAATTATAGTCATGTCCTCATAGGACCAAGTGAAAACCTCATGATATTTGTCAAAGAATAGTCTAAAACTATCATGTTCAATAGGTGAGAGTTCATGAGAGACATTAATTGTTTGAGGACAAGACGGAGTACCATAATCAATGAGAGTGGTTTATTCAATAAATATGGCATTGCCATATTGAAAGTGTTATGGTGCATTGTGTAAGGAAAAAAATGTATTTTTTTAGGATCAATGCTAGAAATGAAGATGTTAAACCAAGGAGTTTTCTTTTTAAAATTCCCAAGTTTATTATGTTGTTGAGGAAGTCAAGGTTTTTAGGCATAAATTAACTCAAGGATAGATTCATCACTAGGTAAGGTAGGAAGAGGGCTATAATAATTGAAATATACTTTAAGATATATAATTTGATTGCCATAGTGATCATACTTAGAATGTATTTGATGAACATCGGTTGCCTTGGAATTTAGTGTAATTTTATGAGTAGAAGTAGATAGATCATAATGAGTTAATATTAGTGTGTTTAATGGTGAAAGAAGGATTAATTTCAATGATTGGATTGATAGGTGGTAAAGGAGATGTATAAATTTTTGGAGGTTTAAAAGGTATAATTTTATCTACCACCTAAGGAGTATTGATAAGAGGAGAATTGGCAGAAGGCACATGACCCTCAGGATCTGAGGTATGATTCATAGAAATGGTATGAACATCCAAATTAAAATCATGGACTTGGGATAAGTTTTTTCGATAGTGATGGAAATTGAAGTATCTATATTGAGCTTGGGTTATTATATAGTTATCATCGTATGTTGGACAAATTGTACATGCTTGAAAATGAAATGGAGTTTTAGAAGGTAAAGCCCAATATTATTGAATGTAGGAGGAGACATGATGAGTGGATATTAAAATAATTTGTCAACTCCAAAATCATTACAAGTGAAGGCATATTTAGGTAAAGAATGACCCTAATTATTTCATGGAGGGGGAAAACTAGTAATCTCATCAATAAGAGGAACAATATGATCCATGGGTAATAGAGAAGGAGGAAGCCATTGTGAAATGTAGGTAGGTAACTTATTGGTATTGTAAGTATGTTAAAAATCATTGGGCTTATCATCATCAAAATATGAAAAGAGTAACTTGTAAATTAGGATTCATGTTGATGAAATCATGTAAAGGAGAACTATCGACCCTAGGAATGATAGGAATATAGTATTGTGATTTTGGATTAGGAAGTTGAATAATCAATTGTTAGGATTGCCTTTATGCTTATACCATTTTGCATTATGTGAGAATTTAATGCATTGACTACCAAAAGAAGAAATATCCCTCATTCGATGAGTCCATGGATGACCAAGGAGTATTTTGTAAGATAGGGGTAAATCAAGGACCATAAGCTTGGTTCTAATAGTCTTAGGTTCAATGGTTAATGGAATCCAAATGAAACCAAGTGGATTTTGATTTGTCTTATCAAAACCATGATAAGTAAGATGAGTTTGATTGAGATGATCCTTGTTATAACCAAGTTGTTGGATGAGCCATAAATATGTTACATTAATACTAGAACCTTCATCAACTAGAAGTTTATGGATAAGAATGGTATTAATGGATAATTTGATGAAAAGTGGTGGTTCATCAGCATGAAATACAATTTCATCATTGATCATGTCCTCTTTAAGGAATTCAATAGAGGGATTTGAAGGACACATACTTTCAATAGTATTTATGTTGGTAGGTTGAGATTCAATAGAATGCAGTTCTTCATCTAAGGAGGATGGATATTTAATTTCTTGGAGTTGTTGTATAAGGAATTTGTGATGACAGGGAGAATTAAGAACAAATTACATATGTGGAATCTTACAAGCCATAGAGTTGAGTTAGTCAAGAAGTTCCAATCATACTTAGAAGAAACAATGTGAGGTTTAGAAGGTAAATTAGATTTTTAAGGAATAGATGTGGTTCAAGGATTAAAAGTAGGAGATGGTTCCTCTTATGATCTCAAAGAAATATTAGTGGTGGTAGTATCTTTAAGAAGTTTTTCCTTCAATTATGGATTCTTAGGCTTGGTAACATGATCTTTGTTTGCCAATTTATGATGGTAATTAACCTTAGTAGTATTGACATATTGAGAATTTTTAAAATATTGGTCATAATCGACATCAATGGCACAAACATCCTTGGCATTTGATTGATTATTTGAAGATGATTTTTGGTTATTAGAGGTAGAAGCTTTGGAAGCTTGTCATTTTTGAGAAGTAGTGGTATATTCTTGATGATAAAGATTTATCATAGTTTCATGATTGAATGAATCACCAAGCATATAGAAGACAAAAAATTTAGTGAGCCCTCTTCAAGACTCATGAGAATTACCAATGTTGGAATGGAAAAAAAAATAGATTGGGGTGATACCACATAGGAGGAGCATTGGGATAGATAAAAGGTTTTGAGGGCATTAACAGTTATTTCATTTTCTAAACTGAAAGAGGTGTATGAGAAGGTGAAGTCATAATGATTTTGGAAACTCTTGATTTGGTTTGTAGAGAATTAATAGTGATAACATTAGATGTTAGGAAACATCCGTTAAGAATTTTATAATTAGGTTTGAATTGATTCATAATATAGTATTGACATTTAACTTGATCAATAACTTCATTTAGTGTTTGGGGAGCAAATGTTAGAACTATATATTGGAGAGTGCGAGTTAAAAAAATGATAAAAAGTTTGATTAATTCATTATTATTCATGTTATGATTAGATTTACGAGCTAAATATTTCCACATTTTGATAAAGTCATGAGCTGATTCGTTAGGAGATTGCTTAACATTGATGAAGTGGCTAAGATAATTTTCAGAAAGATCATTGTGTTGAAACTATTTAACCAAAGGATTAAACAAATATTGAAGTTACCAAATAAATATTGGGGTATTTTATTATACCATTATAATACATCACCAGTGAATGTTTTCATTAAGAGTTTAGTTGTGGCAAAGGTATTAGTTTGGATCCACTCTTTGTAAAGGTTACACAAGTCTTTAAGAAATGAGGTAGGGTCTTTAGTCCCATCATACTTGATAGTTGAAGATATGTTATCAACATAAATGGATATAATTAAGGGGTCTGAAGGCTCATTTTGAATAGTTTGAAGTATCTTTTTATTCATTATGGGTTGATGAATAAAATTGCCTCAGGCATCCCAAACAAGTGAAGGAATGAAATTAGGATTAGCTTGAGGATGGATAGTTGGAGGTTGATTAGACACATTGATCAAATGTTGTTGGAGTTTCATCATTTGGTTGGTGTTATAATTTTGCATTATGTTCATTTTTTGGATAAATTGGGCTAAAACATGAGTTGTATCAAGAGGTGGGTTAGTGTTGGTAGGAGAAATCCCCAAATTGGTGTTAGGAGAAGGATTAATAGAATGATTGTTAGTGGTATTGTTAAGTAAACTTGTATCAATTACTCCCACATTAATTTGAATATTTTGAAGATGTGAATTTTCTTGGTAAGTAAAGAAAGTATTAGATCCAGCACCATATTATATTTCATGGATGAAGGAGGAGAAGAGGTGCCCCAAGAATGATGGTGATCTTGGGAGGAAAAGAGAGGGAAAAATGAACATCTGATATGGTTTAAAAATGGATTAAATCTACCCAAGAAGATTCTGATAGGTGAATTCATTATGACTAAAGAGAGATGAACATAATGAAAAGAAGAAAAAATAGATAACTAGATTGATAAATAGGGAAGATAGAAATCAATACAGGGTCGACTGGTTTGACCAAGCATAAGAAACAAGGTTTACAAATAGTGTAGGGTCAACTAGGTCAATCCAATACAATGAATAGAGGCTAGAAAAAGGTACAAGGTCAAGCGGGTTGACCCAATATAGTAGATAAGTAAATTTATGAATCCTATAACATATTGTTAGCTGAAACAAGATAAGTTTTTCAAGTAATTTAGAAAATAAATAATTGAAAAGAAACAAACAATCAATTGGATTAACATTAGCCAATCCAATTGAAGCACACAACACAAAACCTTGCACTAACACTGGCTAGTGCAAGTTTTTGAAATAAAAAATACAATTGAGTAAAGAGCAAGAAATCAACTTGGAAAATAAATAGCTACCTAATTGGTTAACTTGAATGTCTATTATATTATTAAGATATGATTTTAAATCTGATGGGATGTTAGCTATAAGTAAGGAACTAAAAACTAATCTAAGGATGGTTTCAGGTGGTTTGGGCTAGAAGGGATCTATAGTGGTAATGATACATTCTTCATATTAGGGCCTACTCCCTCACTTCATACACTATAGTGACAAGGGTTTTGGGTTTTGATCTAGAATATACCAATAACCACTCTTTATACTTTGACCATAACTTCAAGTTGGCTTCCCCCTTGGTGATGAAATCCTAGTAAGTCAGATCTAGGTAGACGAATGTTAAAATGCATGTTTAGATTTTGTGATTTGGTCATATGTGCATAAAATAAAAAATAGTGAAACTAAATGATTAATTGTAAACCACCTAATTAAGTTATGTGATATATTCTAAGCATGTAAACAATAATAAAATAAAGTGTGAGCTAATCACTAGTATATAAGTTTAATTCCAACTTTGAAACAAGGTAAAATGTTGATATAATCAATAGTGTATGCAAAAAATATAGAATAGGGTTGAAACTATACTATGGAAGAAAGGTTTGAAAATGAATAGGGTTGGTAGAGTCGACCCAATTATCCAGATAACACATAAAATAAAGAACTAGGTCAATATGGTTGATTTAGTTGACTATGTAAAATCAATTTTAAAGACTAGAAAGTGTAAAAGTAAATACTATAAATAAAGATATAGAGAGATAGAAAGGAACCTTGGTGGATCAAAAATATAGAGAATCAATATAATTATTCAAGACTGTTTATATATGCTTGCAAATTCTACTAACTAGGTTGATTGGGTCAGTCAAGCTTTACAAAAACCTATTACCGAGTGTCTAAAATGTATAGGGTCAATTGAGTCAACCTAGATATCTAGAATAGATGTTTGAATGTTTGAAAACCTATAATGGATTGATAGGGCCGATTCAGTAGCCTTTACCTAAAAACTTACCCATAAAATTTTGATACCAGGTCGACAAAGTTGATCCAATATGGCATATATATGATAAAAATATTGATGAAAGAACGAAGGAAATGAAATAAGGTGAAAAAACCTTTCAAGGATTAGGTTTTGTCAGGTTCAATAGAATGTATGAAATCATAAATGTATCATGTCTATAAATCAATCCTGGATCAGAGAAGATAGAGCATACCTACACTTCCGATTGGGAATACAGTTGTTAAGTGGGAACAGGACCAATATGGGGATATACTAAACCTGATTAGGGGATCAATTGCCATAATAAACCATGCTAGGAAGGATTCCAAAGACTAAAATCTAACACAATCATGAAACAACCCTAAAAGAGTCCCAAGTTTAATGTTCACTCTATATCTAATAATAAGAAAGTAAATCTAATCTAGTACATACTAAAGCTTGTGGAAAAACATGAGGGGTAGGAAAAGCAATCAAAACATGTATACGAGAATATCAATTAAGATAAGTATGAGTAATACCCTAACACATGAAATATGAAGAGTAATAATATTGGAGCCAATACTTATGCTACTTCTATATACTAAAGAGAGGAGAACAAAGTTAGAATATACTTATGTGAATGTGAACCCATCAAGACTCAATCTCTCCCTTGGCCAAAGGGGGCTCACAAGATTATGTTATGGTTTGCAAGGATAACTAAGAAAGGCTAAACATCCAAGATTTATCCACAAGACTAGATTCTCTGAGTAGAAAACCTAAGCTAAGACTCCTCAAATGGAATGGTGGAAGAACAAATTGTAAAAAAGAATGAGGGAATAATAACTCTCATTGCATATTGAAATAATGATGAAATGATCTTATATTTATAAGTTGATCTCACCGTAAATCATTTTGAATATGTCAGTTATATGGGGTCAACCCAGTCAACCCTATATGTTTTTGGGAGATAAATCACTAGGTCTTGAGCTAGGTTGGATGAAGGGCTAACAAATATCTCAAGTGAAAATACCTAAAAATAGTAGAAGGTCAACCTAGTTGACCCTGTATAGTAATTAGAGGTTGAAAATTATATATGGTTGACCCAATTGACCTAGTATAGTCAATTAGAAAAAGGGGATCAAGGTGAGGAAAAGAGGGATGGAAAGAGGAAAAATATTGGAAGAGTGTGCAAGAGAGGAGTAATAGTTTAGGGAATGGTTTTAAGAGCTGGTTGGATTGGTAATAATGTGGCAATAAAGGACACTTATCTTATGAAGAACCAAAGTCTTGTCCACCCCTTTCACAATGCACCCCTTAGGGCATGCACTTAGAGAGATTGTGTCTTGATGGGTTCATGCAAGAGGAAAGCCATCCATATTTGATAAAATTTGAAAAGATTATGTGTTTACAAGAAAGTCTTAATTCACTCATTAAAGTCATTTTAGAGAGAGTGAATCATTCTTAAGGTTTCATAATATCATTTTGATATTTGAAGACTCCTCACAAGCCCTCCAATCCATAAAAATGGTCAAATAATTTAATTGACTTAGTCATTTCCCTCCATTCTTATTTCTTAGTGTATTTGAATTATCTCAAGATGGGAAGAATGAATCCAAGCCATTACCAAACCATTACCTATCTTCAATATTGTGTTCAATGTAGTTTTCATTGTTAAAAGAGTATTTTTTTAGATATGTTAGAGAAACTATCAAGGTCAAATCACCAAAGATAAGGTTTCACCATGGTTTCAAGTTACTTCAAGGCTAAGAACATCAACCATTAAGTTATAGTCATTTTTGTATGTTTCCTAAGTTTGAAATGGAGAAAACATCATGGTTTCAAATAGGTTATAGTCTTATAACTAGATTCCAAGTCCTCCAATGTGGAAGAGGCTCATTCATGAGAATAATAATAGGTTTTAGAAAAGATCACCAGGAAGCAAGCTTTGAAAGCAAACAAAAACAATGAAGATTATAGGTATTTAGGTGTTTGCATAACCCTTTTAACCAAAATATAGAGATGATTGGGTTACCTTGAAGATCTTATGAATATTATAGACATTCTTCATCTTTCCAATGAGTAGATCTTGATTTTTAGGCTCACAAGTGAATAGTTAAAGGTTTTAATGATATTTCTATCATTTTCAAGGTGATAAGATCCAAATATCAAATTCACAAGCATAAGAATTGTTTATAAAATATTTTATGGTGGTATTGGCATGGTGCGTTGCCTTCATGTTTGAAATCACCTTCAAACTAATCATTGATAGAGGATGAGAATAACTTTGTTCTTGATGGATGTTTTAGGGTTATAATGAGTTTAATTTTGAAATATATCAAGAATAATAGGGTTTTTAATCAGGTAATAAGATCATCCCTAATCAAATAAATATCCTCAAATGAAGAATATCAGATTGATGAATCAAGAATGTATCTAAAAACCATTATTTAGGTTTGTTTATAATAAATTAGGCTTCTTCACCACGTCCCATTTTATTTATGTTAGTGCATGGGTCAAGACAAGGCTTGGAATGGGTTAAGAGGGTTGTAAATATCCTATCAATGGTTTTTAGATTTATGGAATAGGTAATAATCATGTCATTTTAGGGAAAATATGGCAAACAAATCCAAAACTTTACTTAAACCTTAAATCTCATGAATGTGATATTAACATTTTTGGATCTTTCTCAAATGGTAAACATGATGGTTGATAGTCTAGGACTGATGTCAAGATTCTCTAAGAAATTCAAACAATAGTTTAAATCTTGATAGTCAATCTATATAATATTTATTTGGATATAAGGTATTATAAGGGGTTTTGAACCTTTGAAGGCAATATTGTAGGCTTTTGTAGTAAGTGTTTCATGCATGGAATCTACATCCACATGTTTATAGAAAATATTAGGTGGTCAACATGGTAAAAAGGAGTCTGTGGCATGTCTTGTGACCTTAAAAAACCCTTATAATATCTTAGATAATTATTGATGTGTTTAAGATAAGGAAATCCATAAGAAAGAGACATTTATTATTATGTCTACCATGATTGTCCTTGAAGGCAAGATTTATTAGGTTTGATTAGGAATAACTATAGGCATTTGACTAGATTTAAGTCTCTTAAGGTTTCCACCCCTCCAAACTGACATGGCTTAGATGATTGGATGACCACGTGGGAGGTTTCAAGCATGGTTCAAGACTGATCAACATTATTCAATGAGCTTAAACCTATATAGGTCAAGGTTTAATATTTTCAAATAAGTCTTAGGAAAAGGATGAATGATGGTAAGCTAGCATGGCCTCAACAACATAGAAACATGCACTTATAGGCTTGGTGATCACGAAGACATGATTCATAGTATGCAAAGGTTATATGTCTATTAAGGAGTGAGTAAATTATCTTGAGTATCCTCTAAAAGTGTTATTTCGTGGAATGAAACAAGTCTATAGGATAACATTCAAAAGTGCATAAATCTTAATTTTATACAAATTACAAGCTTGATAAAGCATTCCAAATAGAGGTTACTTGATTGCAAGGATTATTAAGGTTTTGAGCCTTTAATGCATGTTGTATATCTTAACCTAAATATTCAATCATCCAAAAGCTTTCAAACAAGGGTGCCACTCATTAATTGAGCCTCTATGATCCTCTATAGGTTTTATCAATCACCAAAATAATTTGAGATCTACTTGAGGAATGTTTTTAAGGTCTTAAAGAGGGCCATCATGCCATTTTGAATAGATCATATTATTTTTAAGGTGAATATAACTAAGAAACCTTAAGAGTAATTTGTCACAATGATTTAATGGAGGACATTAAAAGGTTTCAAGAAGAGTTATAAAGATTAGCCAACATTAAATCATGATCATACCTTCATACAAGTCTAAGAATAAGTTTTAGTGTCTCCTAAAGGTATTATAAGTGAAAACATAGTCAACAAGACTTCTCAAGCAACACCTGAGAGGTCTTCATGAAGTATCAATGATTTATAAAAATGTTTGTGAGCAAATATTTAAGGTAGTAATAAATAAGTTATAGGTTTAAGAACAAGGTTTCATGGCCTAGAAGGTCATTAAAAAAGGTTTCAAAACTATAAGAGAATCTTGTAGACCTACAAACCTCTTCAAGTAGGTCAAAGACATTGGAAGGTATACTAATGAAAATAAAGAGGAATCAAGCATTACTAAGGACATGGGAGGCCTGCAACCTTGTTTAGTAAGTAGAATAAAAGTTTCAAATATGCCAAAAGGTATTCTTAAGGTCTTTTGGAATTAAAAAGGCTTCAATAAATCACTTGTAGGTCTATTATAGTGAAGAGAAATGTTTTCAAGTTTTACAAGGCTTCAAGTTCTTTTAGGTTGTAATACTCCCAACTATTATTCTCTTCTCAAATTTTACATCTACATCAAGACATCATGAAATAACCTACAGATGTCAAGAATACAAACATGATTTCAAGTCTATCATAGTGATATTTCAAACATATTAAGAGTTACATGCCTAAAAATGTTGAATAGAATCTATATGGGATGTTAAAACCCTTGAAAACAAGTTACAAGTCTTGAATAGTATCTCCATGGTGTTGAATAAGGTCTATGCTAGAGTGAGTCTTCATGAGATTAAAAATATGGTTAAGTCACTTGTAGTCCTAAAAGATGAAGTTTTTCAAGGAGTATAGAATAAATGCAAGGTTTGTGTATGAAAACATTTTAGGGTTATGAATGATGTTGTTTAGGTAAATACAAGCACCCATATACTTGTTATCAAGGTTTTGAAGAGTCTCAATCCCTCATCAAAAGATTTAATAGGACTAGAGAAATAATATAAAGTTTCTTGATAATAGAAAGAGGGTTTTGATCCTTAAAATATCTATAGGTTTGATATAGATAAAGTGCAATCTATTTTAGTAATTGGAACTTATATTAAACATGTACAAAGCTTAAAGAGGTGATATCCTTATTGAATTGATTGATATCTTATTAACATCATTGAAAAGAGAAAAATTAGGCCTATAGTTAAACTAGAGACTTAATGAATAAAAATGAGATTCTCAATGTTTTCTCTAGTACTTTTGACCTTGCTAATTATAGGTTTGTTAAGGATCATAATAAGAGTTCAAGCACCTATTAGTTCTAGGCATAAAATTTCTAGAGATGGAGGTGTTGTACCATCAAATCCTAAGACATAGACCCACAACAAGTTCTAAGAGTCCTTAGAGGGTTGTAAAGATCAAGTTGTAGGTTTACAAGGTATAAGATAAGGCAAGATGGTTTCCTTAAAGCATACAAGTGCAATTTTCATGGATTCTCAAGGAGTTCTGATGAGCAAATAAGATGATACAATAGCTTCTCAACCTATTTTATAGACTATCATATGAATTTAAAGATAAATTTTAGTCATATTATGTTATTAAAACATGTCTAGTACTATTTTGGATGGAGTAACTAGCCATTAAGAGCATGAAAGAGGCATGAGGCATTGAAAATTATCCCTAAAAACATGTAATGCCCTCCATGGAATGGTGGTCATGGAAAATAAACTCAAGACTCCAAATGGGCATAGGATATCTTCCTCCAAGTTAAACATTCTCTAAACATGGTCATTAAGGTGGCAAGTCAAATTGGGCTAGATTATCTCTAGCATGAATGTATATGAGGTGGAGATAGGCAAACAAAGGCTGATAATAAGAGTTTTCTAGGAATATAGTAGCATTGAAGAAGAAAATTCATCATTTTCAAGCCTACAAAATGTTAAAAATATCAAGGAATGAGGTATCCCCTCCCAATACCATGCCATATTCCATTTAAGATATTCATGGGAGAGGCCTAATGAATTGTATAAAGGTTAATGACCAAATTTACCTTATCTCCTCTCTTGCATAGGATGGATTAATGGAGTAACAATAAAATTCATGAGATATTATAGTGCTCTCTTCCTCTCTCATCTCCATTTTTTATCTGTATGATTGAAAATGACTTGTTCATCATCCCTCCTCTTAGGTATGACAAGACCCTACTCTTTATGAGACTTGTAATGCTAGTTTGATGCTTTGAATCCAAAAAAATTGATGTTTACCTCTTCTATCATGTCAATTTTCTTGAATATTATGTAAAATATAATGTTGATATTCATTTTATGGATGTTTCCTTCCTTGTGTTGATGTCTTATCACTTTTACATCATTCCTTACATGTTTTTTGTTGTTTAGACACCTAATTTCATGAAAATCACCCATGCAAGTGTTGAGAAAGTTAGGAGTTTAGTAGGATTTTTGTAGTTTCTCATCAGTTAGATAGATTAATTATGTTGTTAGAGCAAGTGGAAGAGATATATATACTATTCATGAACCACTTATTTTAGTTTAGTTTCAATTTCTACTCCCTTTTCCTTGACAAAAGCAAAGTTGTTGTTGTAAATAGGTCTTTTTAGCATAATTTTAAACCTAAAACTAATCTTAAATTAGGTGCATCTAGTTTATCTAGGTGATAAATTTATACAGAGGTTCATCCCAAGGAGCCAAGGTCCCAAACCTTAGGGATGATCCCATATTTTCCATTGGTTTAGTCATGTGAATGAATAGGTGCAAGATCCAAGTGACAAGAGATTACACTCAGGTACCAAATTTATTACTTTATTATTTTAATCTATAATTTTTAATAATAAAATAAAATTATGGAATTTTTAAACATATAACTTTTCTAATAGATGATTGGCAATGCCAATTTTGACTTATCCTTGACATACATGACCTATGCATACACATATGACTCATGTTGATATTGTCTCCTAGCCAATCATCTATCTATGGGCTTGGACATTGTGTTTTGTTATCATTCATATAAATGATCTTGATATTATATGTTTATATTAGATATCATCCCAAATATATTATCTTCATATTCCATATCATTGTTCCATCCATCCTTGAAAGTGTCAAAAACAGTCAGACACTGCAAATTTATGGCAATGTTTACCTTTATTATCAATTTTATATTGTATCCAAACAATTATTTTAGAAATAAAATCGTTATTATAGGTTTGCCTACACATTTTCATTAAAGAGGAAAATTATCTAAAGAGTCATCCATATATACACATCAAGCCTAAACTAATTCATATATAGCACCTATGTAACTCTTACTTAGAGACCTATTAGAAACCTACTTGCACATTGATAGATATGTTTGTGCATCATCGTAGCACTATCCTAAAAAATCCAAATTTGAAAATACATAAAATTAATATCCCTAAATCCAAGTGTGGATGCCCCAATAAATGCCACATTTTCATATTGACAAGTTTCAAAAGCTAAACAATTTGCATTCCATTATTTCATATCATTATTGATAAAAAATACACATATTTGGGATAACTAAATGTAGTTTGATCCTTATTTATATTATTTTAATGTTTCAAATGTCAAACCACTCAATGGGGCATGGTTGGGGTTGTCCAACCCATTTTGTTTTTACAAGACAAGTGTTAAAACTACAGGTAGGGTTTCAAGGTGAGGTGAAGATAAATATAAGTTTTCATAAAAGACCAAATATATGAAATTACATATGAAACATAGTGAAAGGTAGCCAAAAGTATTTACTATGAAAAAAATAGTGTTTTACGTAGAAGATAGTTTGCAAAAAAAAATACATATTTGGCTACCATAAGTGTTTGATTTTTATCAATATAACCTTAGAAAATTTTGACATTTTTTAATGAGGTAAGTGATCATAGGTAAATTTCATATCATATTATGTGACTATACATAGACAATGATAAAAATAAAATAAAAAATGAACAAGCTAAATAGGTTATCATCTTGTCATTTCTATAAATAATAAGCTCGATCTCAATCTAATTTTAGCATTTATATCTATCTAACAAATGATATATCTTAGGAAATATATATATTCAATAACTTGGCTTATTTAAATATATGAATAGAAAAAATTGTAAAAATGATAAGACATATTAAATTTTTAATTATGTAAGGGTAAATTGGAAAACAAACAACATGGAGTTAGTCTAGCTTCCATGATGTTCTCCAAGGAGAAGAATGAGTGTTTAAGATTGAACTAGCCTCTAATATACTTTATTTGGTTTTTATCTTTTTCATGTAATGTGATGTACTCAAAATTAGGGATCCCAATGAAGGGACGCCTTAGAACGTGCATTGTCTCAACCTAGTATACACCAAAATTAAATAAATCCTTATTATTAATAAATTTATGGGTTACAAATTTCCTATCATAACCCTTTCTTACCATGAATGGGGATTATTACCCAATTAAATGGATCTCTCTAATCTTACCATAAAAACTTACTAAAATAATCTTACTTATACATGACTTAAGGATATGCATCTTATTTAATGTAGATATACCTCATTCCTTCAATAATTGATGCCTTGGTATTCCATAAAATAGTATTTTATAGACTTTCTTACTGAGAGATGCATTGTTTTGTGATCATGTAAGAACCATTATCAGTCACTATACATATTAAAATTTATCATGACTTCCATTCAATTTCAAATGATCAAAATTTATCCAATGTGTTTATCTCCAAGAGTCTAGAATTTAATTTTCAAAAAGCTCATTGTATTGATGCAATGAAGATAGATTTTTCCTTACATCCACATGTGTGCCATGTCCCATTTATTATTTTGTGCATCATTATATACATGTATTGGTGTCTTGGTTCACTGATCATAATTTTTAATGCATGATTTTGTAAACATTAACTTATTTATTATACCTTTGCATAGTTTTACAAATTCTTTACTTAGCCAGGATTATACAATCAATAGTTTCTAACTCTCATGCAAACTATTTTATATCACTCCTACATGAGTATGTTCCTACATAATCTTGAGGAGATTAAGAATTATTATACTTCATAACCTACATGTAAAGTGAGTTGGACTAATCCCAAGGAAATGACTAAATCTTTTTTGTTGATGTAAGATTTCATCTTCACCTTCAATTCTCCTAAATTTTATAAAAACATATATATCAAATAATACAAGAATAAAAGAATTAATTATAATATAATAGATACTCTGACAAATCAATGATATATTAATTTCAATGGAATTAACCGAATCACCTAAAATAAAGTAAAATGTATAAAAATTAAAACTTAGAGTAAGCTCCATCCATAATAACATGGACCAATTATTCTTAACATAAGAATGGTTTACATGAAATTTTGTTAACCTAAAGGTGAGGAGATTGGAAATTAAATTAGTGATACTATGCAAAAATTAAATAAGGTGATTGAGAAACCAATTTAGTACAAAAAAATGAAAAATTATTCCATATATTCATGTATAAAAATAAAAAAGTAAAAGACATGCTAAGAATTACACTTTGGATTATAGTCAACAATAATTAAGGAAACCAATGTTGAGGTTACTCACAAATTAAAATGTTATTTTGGGTAATTATAAGAGATAATGAATAGACATTAAATTAAAGTAAATAATTATTAAAATGATACATTCTAACTTCATGTGTAACATGCAAAAAAATTGGTGGTGTTTCAAGTTAAGCATGTGCAATAAGAAACTAAATGTTCTTGTATTATTCTATATGTATAACATAATGTTGTACAAATCATAACGAATGATTATATATGAACTGATAAGTATAAAAGGTCTTTATAGACATTTGTATTTGATTTAAAGATAAATATAAATACAAAATATGATGAAAACATGAATAAAATAGGCATCCTTAACTTCCTTAAAATTTAGAGACATTTTATTGACTATCACTTTATCTAACTTAATTTCTTGAATTATTAATCAACATAATGCATTCAATAATTAGTTATATGTATTTTTTAGATTTATAATTTTAGATATTAGTATTATATTTACAGTATTGATATTTATATTCATATGAAATTTGGAAAATATATTTTAGACCTAGATTTTTTATATTAGATGAGGTTAATAAATGGGTTAAGGGTCCCATGTGTAGTACAAAAGAGCTTGAAAGATAGAAAAGAAAGATTAAAAAAATTAAAAAGCAAAAGATTATAAAGACTTAGAAACTAGCCTCGACTAGGATCCACTAACAAGCAAAGAAGATTATGCTAATAATCATATTTCACAAAACTTATGCACAATACAATAAAATGTAATATCCCTATCATGATTTCCATGTAGGTCCAAACATCATACAAATATATCAAAACATCTAGGAAAGAACCATACATGTCTTGCCACCATATTTAACATAAAATTTGAAAAATAGGCAAAAATCTTCAGCCACCATCGAAGATCAAATAGGAAACAAAGAACCTTGTACCAATTTTCTACTTCAATGAAACTTATGCATAACACAACCATGAGTTACCTAAAAAACCTATGTCATGCCTTGTATTTTTTGAACTTACCCACCTCCCCCCTAAATGGAGGGTCAAGATAGACTCATGTCTTCTACAATTTTTATTCCTTTGCACTTTAGTCCAGTCCCCATTATCTTCCATAAAATATGTTGCTAGTGGTATTAGAATTTTAAAAGATTCTAAGGGTTGATATTTATCTATAACTGAAACCACAAATAATGGTTTTTACCTTGGTTTTTCAGTAAGAGTATTAATTTCCTTAGCAATAGTTGGAATAGGGATTTCTAATAACATAATTGGCCCCCTCATGCCCATTATTGGTGAATTTGCCTTAGGATCCCCATTTGTGTTAGGAAATTTGACCTGATCATCATTAATAGCAAGAGGCTTAGGCTCATTTGAAGATGAATCTAAGTCATCATTCTCAGATTCAAGGTCATTCACAATGAGGTGGTAGGGCATAAGTCTGACCAGTAGGAAGATTCCTTTTTTATTTGATTTCTACAATATTTAGTCAAATTCCCTATGTTGAAATAACTATGACATAAAAATAGTAATCCTTCATAATTGAGGGGTTGGGATAAATAATGGTCACCTACATATGGGAAATTTTTTTAGGTAGATGCTTTGAGATGTCAACACTGACCAGTATTTTGGTAAAGGTGGCATGAGAAAAAATAGTAGTGTCTAGGTATGTTTCCTTACATTTTCCCAAAGAGATGCCTATGGTTTTAAAGTTGGATTTAGACTAGAACAAAAGAGGGAGATATGGTAGATGATTCTAGATAGGTCTTTCATTTAGAGATTCAGGAATGGGGTTAAATAAGGGGGACTAGGGTTTCGTGATTAAAGTGTGGAGATTCAAACTCCATAAATGATTTTGGATCAATTCCTTGCCTTTGCAGTTGTAAAAAACAACAATAAAAAAAGATATTAACATTGGGATAAATCTAAAGCCTACATTGCAATTTATAATTTTAATATCTTGAATGTCATGATTTAATAGTAGACATTTATCTTAAACATTTTTGGGTCACAGTTTTGAGTCATATTGGTGACTCCCCAATAAACATAGTACCATACACTAACAAATAATTTTCTTTTTAAAACATAAGTAAATCTTTAGAGAGATGATAAATAAAAAATATGAATAGATTATTATCATTCCTGATACAAAATTCCACAACCAATAGATAATATAAATTTCATTTAAAATTTAAATAAATTATTAAAAAATTTACAAATAAAGACAAACTAAACTAATATAAATGAATACATAATTATAGTTCTTGACACAAAAGTACACAATAAATTAAATATGTGCTTTCCATTTGAAACCTAAAATAAAATCCTAAAATATTTTACAAATTAAGACCACCTAAAATTCCTAAATTTTTTTATAAATGAAATAAATTCATCTACTTTTGGAGTTGATCTTAAGTTTAATATTATTTTGATGATTCAAATAAATGTCATCTTATTTCAATAAATTTATTTACAAAATATAAAGTAAAACATTTCTCTATTAAACATAAAGAGAAAGCACATAATGTTGTTTCAAATGTGGTTAAACATTATAAGGTGCTAACAATGTTATTTTCCCTATTTTAAGATTGATGTCTTATGGAGCTCTATATGTTAAGGATAACATTGAAAAATATGAATAATTAAAATTTTAATAATTGACACTAAATTAGGCACAAAATTTTGGTGCATTAATACGGAGATGATTTTATTTATACTTTTTACTGATTTATGAGATAATGTGTGATTTTTCATTTGATTATTTGTAACTCTACATTCAAGCATTTAAGTGTATAAAAAAATTTAATGTAAAATGTAATTTTTTGAAAAATAACTATGTTATTATAAATAAAAAATTAAAGGATTAATTTTTTCCACTTAATTATAAAATTTAATATGTAGAAAAAATCTATTTAAACATAAAATATAATAATAACATAAAGACTAGACATTTTATGTATTTTGTTGTTTTTCATAATTTATTGTACATATTTTTATGAAGATTAAATAAGTGTATATTACAATGTAAAAATATTTACTAATTTATTTTTCTAGTTGTTAAGTTTTATGTTTTCAATTAATTAAATCTAGATGGAATGATAAAGTTGTTTTTAATCATTCTTAATCTAATATATAAATTTAGTCTTACATCCTTATTTTAGTGTAAACAAAGTTCTATATATAGCGGTCTACCATTTTAAGTGATTACTTGTATAAGAGTGTTCTCTAAGATGAAAATATTTCTATATTTTCCTTAAAATTCTCCTTATTATTAAGTCCTTGCCAAAAAAGAATAACATTATTCAATTTTTTTCTGAATTAATTTGATGGGGTAAAAGTCATGTTTATAGGGACATAAAATCACAAATTTAAAAAGAAAGTATGCACAAAATAAAAGAAGCTAAACAATACCAGTCCACATTAGCTGACCAAAAACCAAACTTTGTCAAACTTTTAGTAAAAGATAGGACCTAAAAATAAAAAGACTCACAAACTAAGACACGTACTAGATTTCTTCAGAGGGTGGGTCTTTCATGTTGCCACCAACTTTCTTCTTGCTGCTGATGGACTTGCCTTTTATTTGGGTGCTCTGGCCTTCTGTCAAATTTATTTTGTGATCTATCATCCCTGTATCCTTATTAGATCTTGTTTACTCTTTATTAGTAGGGGAACTTCCTAGGGTGATAGTGAATATTTATTTTCCTTTTTTTTTTGGGATGTCTTTTAGCCTATGCTTTTTGTCTTATATCATCTTTGGATTTCCTAAAACCTCCCTCAGCCTATCTACCTCCTTCTTTAGGGTATTCCTCTAGTCCATAAATAGGACTAATTACCTTCCCATTCTCTACAAGTTTTCATGAAAGTCAAATAGTTCTTTCCTAATCCCATTATGAAAGTGCATCATTTCAATATCTTCATCCCTCCAAAAATTCATTATTTTAATTTCATAAATTTTGAAAATATGGTTTTCTATGACTTGGGAGAACTCTAGGCTTATACTAACATTCTTTTCCACTTTCTTCTCTTGGGATGAAGAGTCATGGGTCTTCCTTTTTCCTCTTTTACCAGTCTTTTAGAGGTGGGGATGAGAGACTATGTGGGGAGAAGGAGATGACTCTTCCTCCTAGTCTTTGAATAAATTATATGTGGATTTCCCTAAACTTTTCACCTTCCTACTTTCCCATAGGTTGATATAAATAGTCCTCAATGATTTCCCTTTCTTGGTTAGGAGGAAGATTAACCCCTAGTGAATTAAGTCAGAGGGGGGTTTATCTTTGAAGGTCAAAATAAAGCATTCAAGGGACATAAGGAGATAGTAAGAGAGGCTTATGTGGGGACCCTTTAAGTGGTTTATAAGTATGAAATTATGTGAAAACATATGCATACATTTTCCTTCTAGAGTTAAATATCTCATTACCTGAAGGCAAACATCTGGCCACCTCTTTATAAGGTCAACTTTGGGGTACCCCTTCTTGTTGGTTGGGAAAACAAAGTCCATTTAAAAAAAAATAAATCATATTAACTATTGCATTTTCCTCTTGTATTTAAATGTTTTGGTGGCCTCACATGACATTCATGAAACTTCCCTAACCAACTCCTCAATGATGTCAACCCTAATGCCTTTGGAATTGAATTTTTGATGTTTTCATCTCATAATAAAATGTTTGGTCAACATTTCATCATGCCTTTGAATACAAATCATAAACTTAGTAATCGCTATTTTCTAAGCTTCCTCCAAAACTTATGGTTCATTTATACATTGTCACATTAAATGGGCTCACACCTATCCTTGTCTCCCCCATGATTATGTTCTATTTTTGGCTTAGGTAATGAAAATTATAGTGTTGAATGGTAGTTCGAGATTATTCTATTTTATTTTTTCCAACTTATATTACTATGATGCTATTTGGGATGATGTATACCATCCCTAAATTTTAAATTAGTGTCATAATCATGACACTAAGTTTGAACTAGGATTAACTTAGGTATGTTCTCCTCACGCATGTGTGCCTCCACCTCTTAACCGAATGGGGTAATTTTACAAATCATGAGTGATAATGGGAGAGATACAAGGGAATATTAGTTGGGAAAATCCATTTGAATAAGTTTGGGCTAGATATTCTAATGTTTTTAATGACATTGATAATGGAATTTCCCTCCTGGTATATGTGGGTGATCGTTCGAACACTCATTAATTGAGTGAAGAAGACCAATAACATTAGTAATAAGTTGAATAATAAAGTAGGAGTGGTTTAACTTGCCCAAAAGGACATTAAATATGTTAATATAAAATCCTTAAATTTCCAACTAGATACCCTAGAGGGTAGCATTAGCCTTGACCAAACGGTTAGTTTGTACCCCAATTGGTCTTGCATAGGCTATTATAGCTACCCTAGAATCATATCTAATGAATCCACTACCACTTGAATTTCTTAGATTACCCTTGGATTCTCTATCAAAATTTATCTTCATGTAACCTAGGGGGAACTCCCATTTCATGAGGCTTCTTGCCATGTTAGTCTTAGGGTGAAGGGGTAAGATTCCATTTGTTGAGGATAACTTGTTTAGACTCAAAGGTAATGGATTTATCATTGGGTATTATCACTCACTAATTATTATAAATAATATCCTATAATCGATGAAAGGAGATCAAGGGGTTATAACTTTTATGATCCAAAAGATGGGCATTTCTAGTAGTCTAGATTTGTTAAAAAAAGTGGGGAAGGGCTAAGGACCATAAGATGAACAAGGAGGGAAGATTATAAGGGGTTTCCACTAAATTATGATATCAATAATGGAATTGGACTTAACCCATGACATGATAAATATATTAATGAGTAGATTCTATCAGGTTGACACAAAGGGATAATCAAGAAAAAGGTGGGTCACAAATTTTAACATAAATTTGAAAATAATGCACCTATTGGGGATGGTAATTTCATGTTTGGCCAAATTATCAATATTAAGGTTTTCATCTTGGGCTCAAATATAGATAAATATGTTGACTTTAAGGGTGAGGTGCTTGATTTGAAGGTTTTTCTAGTAGGTCCAATCCTCCTCTTGTTTAAGGTTAACTAGGAATCCTGATTTCACTGATTACTCCCTAATATCTTCTGTGAGCTAGAGAAGGGAGTCTTCATTAAGGAGCATGTAACATGTATTTTTTGATGCTGAGTATTGATATTTTGAATTTCTTGAGATTTAGAATAATTAAATATTATTTATTTATATTTATTTGAAATAAAATTACAATACAAACTTTTAGTGATTTTTTCCTCACAAAAAATCTTAGACTTAGTATATGTTTTAAATCACTTGAGAGTAAATCTTATTAAAATATAAAAATATTAGATCTCTATTTTTATTTTGGTAATAATTACTTTCACCCTGATTCAAAACATATATTGTTGAAAATAGAGTAGAGGGATTTTTATTGTAACATACCTATTATAGTTTATTTCTATTATTTTTAAATTAATATATTTATATATGTATTCCAATAAAATAACTCTTATTACAATGACCAATGTTTCATTGATTTAAGTTAGCATAATTATCATCATATGAAAAGGTATTAAAACTAGACATGGTTGTTAGACCAATTCATATCTTTTGAGTGTCTGTCAAGTTGAGATTAGTCAATTCAAAACCTAATGCCCAATGTTATCCTTCACTCTAAGTCAATTTAATTATTCTCCTTATGTTGAGGCAAGTTTACCAAGGAGAGTTAGGCTATAGTAGTAACTATATACAAACAACATATTTTAAATCATAAATTTAATTATGTAAAAGTATTTGAGAAGAACAAAATTTAGGGGGAAAGTTAAAAACATTTATAAAATCAAGTACTTCAAAGTCAATGTAGAGATAAAAATAGGACTATGAGACTTATAAGGACATCTATAGTTGATTTAAATATGACCTTTGAAACCATATCAAAAAATTTAAAATGTCTAGTATGACAACCTTATACACTTTATTGTCAAAATATGCCCACATATACGCTCAATAGAGAGAGCATAAAATAATTTGTAAAATAAGTTAAAACTATAACATGAAATTCCTAAAAAAAAAACATCTTGACATGGAATAGAGATGACACTAAGATATCATATACAATGTTATCTCATACCTATAATTTATATTTTAGGGATATGAACATAACTCAATCACAATTGATGTCAAGACCCTAAGATAATCAATGAAAACCCCTAGTTTTTTAGAGAGAAAACAAGATTATTCAATTCTTATATTCCCACTATGAGTTTAAACAAGCACTAGGTTTCATCATTGATATATCTAAATACATCATAAATGACATTTGAAGACTTTTATTTTTATTTTTATGTTACATTAAAATTACAATGCTAGTTTAATTTTCTCTTACCTGAGAATGGTTTTTCCACACAACACTTTGATCCCATTTCCATTATGTCTCCCTCTTGAAGGATTATGCTTCTACTAAAACAATACCATTCTTATAGGGTAAGAAATTTCACACCAACCTCCTCATCATTTATTATATAAGAATGTTATCTCATGATCAAAACTTGAAACAAACTTCTAAAATATAGAATGCCACTTAGATTTTCACTTACCTAAGAATAATTTATCCAGACAATAGTCTTCTTCGAATACACAACTATATCTTGTTCTTATAGGATTCTAATTATAACAAAAAAAAGTCATCTTTATAGGTAATAAATTTCACACCAACCCCCTCATCATTGATTGCATAATAAGGTTATCTCATAAACCAAACATGAAAAAAAATAGGGCTTATGTGGTAGAGTAATGGATACACTCTGTTTGAAAAAACATCTTAAAGAAGAGGCTACACATAGAACATGGTGATGAAAGGGTATCCTCACCAAGGGATTTGTGAATAAATATTTCCTAAATATACATTTTTTCATTTTGATTGAAGAGTGTATCTATATTAATATAAACAAGTATACCAGACAAAGTTAATCATAAAAAAAATTAGGGGAAAAGTCACACACCATGAGCAAAGTCAAACCAAGGACAAAAAATCCTTAGGAAGAAAAATGACCAATAGAGGTTCAATAATGACCATTAAAAAAACATCCAATACAAGATACGAGACAAATAACAAATCATTAATAAGATCACATAGTAATAAAGGGAACCATTAACCTTTAATATCAAACATGGAGGCTAGAGGAGGAGGTGGAGAAGGTGAATCATATAATTTATCACCAAAATCACCTTGAGTAGGGGTATTCATTTATAGGTAATGGTTCCCATCCATCATTTTATTGTATTTTATTATTTTCATCCATTCATCTATCATGATAAATTTCCAAATCCAGCCACATAAGATTTTCTAGAGAGCAGGGCGCATCTCGTCTAGGGTAATGGTGGGGGTGGGGTTAGGGGACTATCCTCTACCATCACTCTCACTCCTATAAGATTCACTCAATCTACCAAGTCATGGGCAATACTAGTGAGGTGGTGAATGGTGGGGAGGTAGGATCCTATGTCTATTCCTAAAATGTTATTAAAGTGCACCACATCCCCATCCATGAAGATATGATGAAAAACATGGCAGCTCTAGAAGTTCTTAGATAGCTACACATGGGGCATTTTCCTAGTGATCAAGCAGGATCTGAAGGTGATTATGTTCTAAGATAAATTTATCATTTTGTCTTTAAATATAAAGAGTGACATTAGAAATGATAATAATTTTATTAGTAATAGAAAAACTACATTCCATTTCCTCATGATTAAAGTAATCATAGTTCTTAGATTTTTAGATTTGAAATAAAATGTCAACATGAAAAATATGCCAAAATATATTGTATTTTATAGGAAGCAGAGCAGGGTTCCCCAAGAGATTTATCTTCGACATAAATAACTCATGTCTTAATGGATAAAATAGGGTATGAATCCACTGCCACAGTAACTAAGCAAGATAATAATACCAAAAAAGGTGATTAATATACTCAAGTTGTTGCTAGATTGGGCAAATGGGATTTGGGACCCCTATGTGCTTAAGATGGTCACTTAGAGATAAACACTGATAGAGCATGCACCAAATAAAATGGGCCTTGTTAGGATCAATGGGAGTGACCTAAACATTAATCTTTTGGACTATATACCATGGCTAGATTGGAGGTTCCAATGATGATTTACAATATCATATTGAATATGCATGGGAGCTAAAAGCTTGTATCTTGGCTAAGGAAAATAGTGAGCAAATAGAGGGCATGGGACAATCCTAGTATTTCCACTAAGGAGTGAGAGAATTGATTCCAATCCTATGAAGATACTTATTAGTTATGGGGCTTTAAATTGTAGTAATAGATTCAACATCTACATTATTAAGATTGAATTTAGTCTAAACTTGTGGCCAAGAGAGCCAAGACTGACTCTTAGAATAAAAAAGACCACCTATGGTTTTCACACCTTTCTTGAATAAACCTATCCCTTTAATCCAAGGGACCAGAGCAAAGGGATCATAATGAAATTTCAGGTAGGGAGACCACCAAAGGGAATGAGAGTTTAGGGAAAATTTATTTCTCAACACCTCCTCTATCCAAATTAGATGGGGTTTGAGTTTTTTCAAAGCTTCTCATATACTTTGAATGACAAATGTACACTAGATTTTAACCTAAATTGGGGTAGTGAATACCTAGGCCATACCAAGCACATATACCATAAGGAATCCCCTGAGAGATATAGTGATGAAGCATAATATTCCAAGATTAATTGACTTATAGTCCATGAATAACCCATTTGATGCTGAAAGCTAGACCTTGAAGCTGAAACTGTATAAAACCCAGACCACCTACATCCTTAGGCTTATAACAAATTTGCCAAGAAACTCTCTAAAATTCCTTGTGCCCTTTAGAATTTCCCTAGAGGAAATTTCTTAGGATATTTTCTAGCCTACTATAGTTAATATTAGAAGGAGCCCAACATATAGAATAGTAAACATGTGTAGTCGTCAAAACCTTAGAATAAATTTAAAACTTGTCTACTAAAAATAAAAGTTTTGTGATCTAAAAGAATATTTTTTTATCAACCCTTTGAACCAAATAAGACCAAAGATCAGAAAGAGTGTCCAAAAAGCAAAGTGGATGCCAAGAGTCAAGGTACAATTTATTATGAATGGACACTTTGAGGAATATGAAAAGTCATCAAGATAAAGACAAAAGAGGAAATGATGAATTTGCTTATGAAGAGTCACCATGTGACATTTCAAATGCAAGGATATGAAGGGTCATGCAAGTTTGACACCATTTTTCATGAGGATTTAAAGGTCACAAAGGGTAAATGCCAAAGGTCATTTGGAAAGCTATTAATGAAGGCTTGAGAAGCCATTTGGAATATTTGAGAAGAGAGAATGATTTGTAATTGTTATATCTTGCTTAGAAGATTAAAGGAGAGAAAAGAAAGAGATATTGTAATGTGCTATCATTTGTTGAGAAAACAACATTGAGAGATAGTTGTGTGGTATACACAAAAGGGGTTGGTGCTCACAAAAAGTTGTTGTGTTGTTTCTCAACAAAGGGGTTGGTGCTCTTGTAAGTTGGTGCTTGCGAATATTGTAGTTTGAATTGGTACTCATTCATATACTTGATATTGTTCTCTATGGTGTTTCCCACAATGGGTTTCCACGTTAAATCTGGTGTGTCTCTCTATCTTGTGTGGTGTTTATTATTTTAGTTTTATTGCATATCTTAAATGTATGGTTAAGTGGAATTTGATTAAGTGAAAGTTTATGACAGACTAACCCATCCGCCCCTTCCCCGCCCCCTCAGTATATTCCATGATTAAAAACAACAATATGTGTGACATTACATTGGTGAAAGAGGCTTTTGAAAGGGATAAAATGTGAATTGAGAGTTTTACCCCACTTCAAATTGTGGGGAAGGAAAATGCCATACATAACATGGAAGCAATGAAAGACTCGTAATTGAATTTGGCAATGATGGTGACTGAAAATAACTTAGTATTTAAAGTGATAAAATTGATGAATCCTAAGAAGATACATGTTCTAATTTTGGTGACATGTCACATCTATCAATTTGCAATTTGTAGCATGCACAAAAAAAAGCTACAAGATAGGTTATTAGACCTTAATATCCTGTCCTCTCATCAATGGCATTATATCATTGATTTGATCCATGCATCAGACATGGAGCTCTCTCACAATCAAATCAACCTTCATGACATTATATCATTGATTTGATCCATGCATCAGACATGGAGCTCTCTCACAATCAAATCAACCTTCATGACATCCGTGTCCACCCTTGGTAATTTAAAAATTCAAAGATGTTGCCACCTTGCAATCTAAAGACACATTTATGATGGGTGATGTCCATGTAAATCTAAAATCTATCTTGAGTCTAGTTTTGGTGATGATATGGATCCCTTGATGTAAAATATCATCAAACATACAATATCATTGCCCCTCACCATTGTTACTCATATCACCTTGAAATATTTCACTATTTGCATGTTCTGAATGGCCTTGCCCTTTCATTCATGGGTCTAAGTATTGTATTTTTGTATGTTCTTAGGCATGAGGTAATTACTCTAGGGATCAATAGAGTGGCATAAAAGATGAATAAAATCTACAAGATTGAATCTAGGAGTACAATGCATCATTTTAGCATCAACAACATTGCATTGTTCATTCAAGTTTGACATGAGACATGGAGCCCTATTGTAATCAAGTCGATTTTCATGATGTATTCCTCCACCCTTAACATTAGAAAACAACCCACCTTGATTTCATTTAAGTAACATGTATACTTTTTCAATAAATTGTTACATTGACATGCCAATTTAAAATTTAATATAGTGGTATGTGTAGGAATAAATTATATGAGATAATTGATATCTATATGTCACAACAAAGAAAGATTATTGTCTTCATTACAATGGTAATGGATATTATTAAGATATATTATTGATTACTATATATCTAAACATAATTTTACATTTATAAAAGTTGCAATGCATAGTTAGTTATACCCTTGATAAATTACTCATATTAATTTAATAAATTTAATATTTAAACATTTTATTAATAATTTTATATTGATTTTTCTCTATAATAAGTTTGTATTAAAAATTTTAAACTTATAAACTAAAAAACGTAAATAAATAATAATCAACAAATCTCTATAATATATTATATAATATATCTCATTATAAATTCTGCATTGAAACATATTCAAATATTATATAATATAGTAATATATTATTAATATATTATTACGTTGGTGAATATTATAATTAATAATGTATATAGCATAATAGTATTTTAAATTATTATTAATATTATATTTTATAACTGAATATATAATAAAAATAAAATGATACAAATCCTGCAGAATAAATGATAATCTTATCAGTCATTGCTAGCAGATGTATTTACGAACCATTTGTTTGTATTTTTTTATAATTGTTATGACAATATCAAATGAATCTCTATTGGAGAACTATACCATAACAGGACAAGTGAGAATTCCCTCTCATTTACACAAAATGATAAATTTACAGGTTAAAGTTTAAGATTGTACAACCCTCTGAATAACCTTTGTCTCCTGAGGGGAAAATTTCATCAGTCATCACAAATGGTGTCCCTGCAGATGGGGATTTGTTTCCACAAAACAACCATCGATAGACGCATTGCCAGTGGAAATAATGTTTGCAGTTAGGAAGAATATAGACGCTCTCTTCATCTATAATTCTTCCCAATTAAATACAACTACTTTCTGTATCCTCTATTTTCTTTAAACTCGCATACTTCACTTTGGGAATCCCTCAAATCTTCTATCTTCACAAACAATATCGAGTTAAGTGGAGACAACATCATGAGCCGGTGGGTGGGTTAATAAGGACAATCCCAGAAGCAGTCCCAACATTCCATTTGTAAATGTATAAATAGAAATAGAAGTTGATTTGGCTCCTCCGTCAGCCCTACCACAACATCTGAAAGACATGAAGTTCCGGCCACCATATCTAAAATACGAAGCGATGTCCGCATCATATATACAACACCCATGCACAACATGTATATTACTATCGCTCTCTTTAAATGGCCAAATGAACACACTGCTCTGAGCAGAAACACTCCACAGATCACCTACAATCCACCTGTTAGACAGGGTGAAGATTTTGTCCGTACCATATGTCAACTTTAGAATGGATCCAAGTAACGTATTCTTGTTTCTTATCTCTTGTGAGATGAACCCTGAGACCTTGCTCCACTATATAAGCCTCCAGCGTAATTGCATGCCATAGTTTAAACATAAAATATTTATTGTAATTCCAAACTCTTCAATAACAATAAGAACCTAGTAGACCTAGTAACATATTAATCTAAATTAAAATTGTAATTCATATTTAAAAAAGGAAGTAAATAATGTCTTCCATGAAACTAAATTTACTTGAATGTAAATTAGTTATAAATCATTCTAACAAGGTTTCATGATTATATTATCAACATTTATATTTTAAATTGTTATTCATACATCATAAACTTAAAGTTTTGAATAATTATAAAATGTAAGAATTCATGTTATGTATTAAAATTGACTATAAATAAATTATTTATCTTCACCCACCAAAAATATAGTATTTATTTAAAATTTGAACTCTCTATTTCAAACCATTTTAAAACAACAATTAATCGAAAATTGAGAGTGACATAAAAATGCCAAAACAACCTCAATATACTTTATACTTTCGTCAATAGAAAAGCCATATTTTCAAGGGTTCACCAACATAGAAATTTTATGCCCAAATGATTAACAAACGCTAACAATAAGTAATCCCCAACAGCTTCCTTGATAAGATTCGATATTTTCAAGGCACCTATTCATAAATGTGATTTCTCCTTCTTTTCAAGTGGAGGAGGTGCAATAAATGGTCATGATGATTGCAAATAAGTTGTCACCCTTTTTCCTAAATTAAACTAAAATCAATTGCATGCACTCTCAACATGGAACTAGTTTCCACTTTGATTTTTTTTCCCACCCTCCTCTTATGCGATTTTAACACTGTCTTTCCAAACAATCATCAATACGGTTAAATGTTTTCATGAAATATTTCAAATACTAAATACTACATGATTAAGTTGTAATTAGGTTGATTTTATATTAGTTAGAATTGTAAAATAAGATTGATTTATGAAACATTGCATATAATAAAATATTTGTTTATGAGGAAAGAAGTTAGAAATTGAGATACCTAAAATATTTGATTAAATTCACCATTCCTTTACTAAATTTTTTTAATGATGTTTTTATGTTAAGTGGTTGGGATAATTGAGACATGTACACATAAATTAAACCTAGACAAATTATGTCTAAAATTAGATAATAACCTATTCTATAGTTTATGATTAGAAAGGTTAATTAAGTAAATGGAACAAATTTTTGGCTAATGAATCAGTGGATAAGTTGATCCAGTTAACCATTTAAAAATAAATAAAATTATAATTTTATCTAAATGACAAATATTATCCACTAAAATTGCCTTTGGCCCTTAATTTCTACTATTATATATAAAACATAAGTATGCACCTAGATAATTAACCTTTTGCTTTACAAATAAGACATGATTAAAACACAATCAGTGAGGATGAATGGTGAAAGGGAGAAAAATGCAAGGAAGAATGAAGTGAGAGAAATTTGTTTGAATCGGGCATTTGAATGGGATAAAGGAGATGGGGAAGAGTCTGGGTCTAGGGTGCAGGGTGACAAGATTGAAGATGAGGATTTAACCTTCCAAAACAAGATTCTAACATTTAAAAGACCAATGGAAATGTATTTTTGGAAAGAGAACCCAATGATTCTAACAAAAAGGGCTCCTTGGATATAGGTAAGGCATCTTGAATCTCTAAACTCAAAGGTTTGTCATAGGATAAGAAGGAAATTCATCCTAAATGATAGAATTGAGGCCATTAAAGTTGGTAAATATATTCATATTAAAGTCTCAACTTTAATTATTAATAGAGCCTTATCTAGTATAAACATTGAGCTGGGTTAAAGCACATAAATGAGTTCCATTTTGTGACTAAGTCCATCCAAATCTGAAAAAAAATGAGCTTTGAAAAAACCCCCTTCATTCTAAGCCTCTTCATTTTAACCTCCTTTGTTCTAACCCCCACATGTACTTTTTGAATGGTCTTAAAAGAAAAGATGTTAGAATGAAGGGGGTTTGAATGAAGGGTTTCTAAAATTTAATTTATGCATTTAATTAATTTAAATAATGTGGACAATGAAATGATTTATTTTGAGGGGATTATAATGTAACAACCCCATAAGGATCAACTAGGAGTAAGTGATTTTTTAAAATTTAAATACATATACCAAAAATAGATTACACCACAATAATATACAGAGACTAAACGAAATACTCAAAGTGTGATAATAATCAGCAAAAATATTATATCACATATCACTGATCTCTAATATCATAGAGCACATCTTAATGTAGATATAGAAAGTAACTATATTAAATCAATCATAGCTGATACAAGTCTACATCCACTACTATCAATATACAGTAACAAATAATTACAACTCTCATGTCAATTTTCAATATTAAGTACAATACAATATAATGTACACATAAAATAGATGGCTCTCTTAGAGAATATTACTTGAACTCAAGTATCTATGGTAATCTTAAGTTTCATTTTGATAAGCAATAATGTCATGGAAATGGAGAGCATCATCTAAGCACTCTTCCACACCAACTATGGACCAACGATCCCTCACTATAATCCTATTAGAAAATATCTTTCCCATCATGGATGAGTAGATAGTGATGGTATGAAAATCAAGAGAGACAAGAAAGGACCCATGTGCTATATGATTTCTAGACTAAATGTGTATTTTAACATAGAAAATTGTTCTATTTCAAAATATCACATAAATATGTAAATCATACTCATGAAGTGATAATGTCTTACTAAATATATTTTGACCCAATTTTTTATGATTAATAAATAATAATGATTTATAGATAAATTAAATTCATACACACCACTTGATCGAACTGATTTCATCTGTCATTATGATAAAAGTAAGCCAATGAAGTCCATCTCACTCCTTATTCTATTTTATCAATGTAGATTTGTTAGATATAATTCAACTTGAAGATTCATTTAATTTACATCCTGCTAGCAAACACATCATATAATATGATAGATATAGGAGTAATCAAAGAATAATTTTATACTATCAAATATTTGAATGAATCTTACATTATTTTCTATCTTATACTATAAATAATGATTATAGTTTATACCACCCAAGTAAATATACATTTCATTGCATATTTTCACTTCTACAATTAGTTTTTAAATATACTAAAATCTATAATAACCCATATTACCATCATCTAATATTTTAATAAATAAGTACTAGCTTTCCAAAGTTAATCATATAACAGTCTTAAACACATAGAAACATAAGCTTCTATTTAAATAATTAGATATAATAAAGCAAGTCATAGTTCCCAAACAACATAATAATATACTAGCTTAGCATATGCTACACTCTCAAGGTTGTATGCATGCATACATAAAGTCTTACCAATTGTTTCAAAACATGTTATTCATAGTAATAACTAGCATGTATACAATAATTCACTTAAATATAGATGTAAGTCTAGGTATAAAAATTATAGTATATACCATCTAGGTATAACATGCATTTATACTATAGTAATCTATGATATCCCTTACCATCATAATTCACAAATACATAAAAAGACATAATAAATTTATCATTTTAAAAATCAAATGATCACAAAAATAATAATAATCGAGCAAGTATGAGGTTATACCACTTGGGTATACCCTAAGTTTAAACTGCTTACTAGCATTCAAAGAAACATATCTAGAAACATGCATCATGATGTACCATTATATGCTAAATATAACAAAACACTCTTATAATAAAGTACTGTATATAAATATTTAATACTAAACATATATATCTAACAATCAATCAATCATTTATAGATAACTCATAAACCCATTATAAAATTCAGTAAATATCTCGTTATTTTTTTAAGAAACTATTTTAATATGGTTATAGTATCTGATTCCAAAGAAACTTAATGGATTACTCAAACCATATATTAAATTATAGGTATAACTCCTATGTATGATTACTTGTACATTATAATATGCATGCCATAAAAGTAATCTAAAGCTATAAAAACATGATATCTTTGTTCACTAATACTTTTAAATAAGAGCTCCCCATAGTCATTTATATGATCCCAACTAAGGATTTCACACCACATATCTTTTTTCAAAATAATGAAGACCTAATTTGATTTACAAATATGCTTCTATCATTAAATGCTAGATTAGGAGCCTAGAAATTTATCTAATATATATATAAAGGTGTCCATAATCTTGTAATCATATCATCAATATTCTCTATAGAAGAATTGTTATGCACATAAAATATAAATTTCTATTAAACATAGTTTTACAGTTTGCAATCACCCATAAAACTATAGTAGAGGAACACAACCCTTCATTCATGTATAAGCTAATAATCATCAGTATACCTATGTTTGTTTGTATGTTTTTTTTTTTTTTCATGTATTCATCAATACGTAGATTTTTATAGGTTTACATATCTACAATAGGTTTTATACCATAAGAAATATAATACGGATATTTTAGTTATCAAAAAATAATGAAACACGTTTTATACACCACATAATTTAGTGAATACCATTATTAGGATTCAAGTAAGTTATATCTATGGTATTTTTACCTCGATATATATATATATATATATATATATATATATATATATATATATATATATATATATATAATCAATTCCATTGATCATTAATTATAGATCCACTTCAAGTTTAATATGAACTCATATCTAAGCTCATACACAATCTAAAATGTATTGTGGTCTTAATCTCAAGGGTTTAATATTATTCAAAGTATTAATAAACCCAATTTAGCTATAAGTATGTCCAAAATAAAAGGGGTTTTTATATAATTATAAGTTAGTTTTGCTTGGCAAGGAGAGTTAAGGAAAAGTCTTAACTCTCTCAAAGGAAATCAAATTTAGATAAATAATAGATCATACAACCATAGATTCAAGATAGTAAAAATTGACATTAGCATTCATTATTAAGTGATTTTTTATAGTATAGAGATAACTGTTTATTATATTAAGTCATTGTCACAATTATTTTATATTTTAAATGTACTGAGTGAAACTCTACAAAAATATAACTGTGCAAATTAACATAACTATACAGATTAATATGTTATATCACTCTCATAGTTATATACATTTATAGTTATTTAATAATGAAAATTTAACATAATATAAGTGAAAGAGACATTTATGTGTTGTTTTTATATTAATTCATTATCTTTATGTTAAGTCCCTGACTTTATATCTTAAATCATTTTTTTAATATATTAATTCATTTTCATAATATATATTTTTCCTTAGCTATAGATAAGACATTATAAATTTATATTAATGACCTCTATGGATTTATATTAATAATGGTCAAGACTTGTTGTTCAAAGGCTAACCCCACTATAAATCTTAAAAGCTAAAAATCTAAATGGCTTTAAAAAAATTTGTATGGCATGTAACTGCGATGATTTAATGCTTAAGAAAATCGATAAAGGTACATCATTACAATATTTAGAGGTAATATAAAAGCATCACATTAAGTCATTAGGAAAATATTATACTTGGTCTCCTTTAGTGTAATATTATTGTTCACTATGCCTAATAGAGGTGTTAGACACATATTTTTTGTAGAAATTTTCTCCCATAGAATTCTTCCTATGTGGGTCATTAAGCATTAAAATTTTCGTATGTATGAAAATCCTCACCAGATCATCAGCTTTCGTGACATCAAAAAAAATATTAATGACCATAATTTAATGCATTTATCATGAGGTGGACATAGTTCACCTAGGCCAAAACATGAACAGATCAAAATAGATTATTTTGGCTTATGTTAGAATTTTTTCTTTTGTAATTTTACCATCTTCACTTGCATATCACCCAAATTTATAATGCCTTTACAATACATTGAAGCCTTCCTTATTTCAAATTTCTCTTAATGAGTATAAATAGATAATAGGCTATGCATGGATTAGGCAAGTAGTTGATTTTTCAGCCATACATATATTCTTATTTAAACTAGATCGCTATTTACGTTTGGATCATTTGTATTTATCTATTTATATGGATATTTTTAATGATCAAAACTCACATAAATGTGTTATTTTAATCTATTTTTCTATCTAGATCTAAATTTTAAATCAATACTCTCTATTACACACATAATTCATATTTATAAGCAAATCACTATTTTAATTACTTGATTGCTAATATGAACCTAGATAATTTAAATTGTATTTCCTACCTAGCAATGTGTTCTGAAGTCCTTTTTTTACTTCATAAAATTTTCTCCATTCTTTTTGTGCTTCTCCACTTCCACGCACTACCTCTTCCCATAGAATTTCACCTCTTCTCTTCTTTATGCATTGCTACACCTTTTGTTTTTTCCTTTTTGTTGTATAGATTCTTTATGATTTTTGTTTTTAGTTATTTTTTATATCTTTGATTCTTTATTGATTTTCTAAATTTAATCCTAATTTTCCTTTTATTCTTAATATGGCCCTATTGTTTAAATATTTTTTTAATATATATTTTTTTAAAGCTTGATTTTCTTATTTTTATTTTCTCCTAATTTTTTAGATGCTATCACTAATTATAAAAATAAATATATTTACTAATAAAATTATCACTGCTAAATGTCATGATATATTAATGACAAATAAATCAATAAATCCTAATTAAGTCAAATTAGATTAATCTCATCTCTAAATAATTAAATGAACACAAACACAAATCTTGTGAATCTCAAAACATTAGTAAACAAGAAAATAAGTTATGTAAGGCAAATCACACATAACCAATAAATATGATATAAAATCATAGTTAAAATGACTATTTATTACAAATGGTATCAAAATATATTATGTTAACCATTCATTATGCATCTCACATATGCTAGCTATTTGTGGTGTGTGTAATGTACCAGCTGATTTCTCTATCATCCTCTAACATAGTGATCTATGTCACCCTATATGATGATGCTCTCCCTTCATCTCACTTTGAGGGATGACTTATCCTGAGTCTACTCCAGACAAATCAGGTAGTTAGACCATAAAATTCATGATATACATACATCATAAAATATAACTAGAATAATAGCTCAACATATTTATAATGTAACCTCATACACAACAAATACCTCATAGCAAAGTAAACATGTAGCTTAAGTAATATCTTACTACCTTATATATATATATATATATATATATATATATATATATATATATATATATATATATATATATATATATATATATATATATATATATATATATATATATATATATATATCAAAGCTTAGTCAAAATTATCCAAATATAATTTACCAATTATATATATCCATCAATAATCTAGTAATTCTATCTAGTGAAGAATTAGGATGTAACATCTTTCTCCCTAAATCTAGTCATCATCTTTGATGATTCTTATCCAAACATAAGTTCTAAGTCAGAAAAATTATTTATCAAAGTAAAACTATGGTCGTACAATATCAAACTAAGTAAATAAATAGGAAATTACTTGTATAACTCATAGTAGTTCCTTCAATTTACATTGTTCCCTGATTATTGGTCCCACTAGACCCTACTCTGTGACATATCATTACTATGTAAACAAGGTTTTTGAGTATTACTTACTTTGATTAATTATGTTATGACTACCTCGAGGTCCAAAAATATCAAGACAAGCCTATATACTATAGGGCTGACCACTTCAATTTTATTGAAAGGTCTTACATATCTTAATTAAAGTTTTACTAACTTATCAAGAGCAAATAAGATAGTCATACAAGCCAAAAAAAATATCAATAGAGAGTTTCATAAAATCTTCTATCCCTCTACACATCTCTCTATCTTCAAGAGTGTTTTTCTCATTCTGATGAAAAAAATTAGTGAACTTGGTAAGAATGATGTGTCTAAGTTAATACTATCACTACATTGCATAGTTCCTAATAAGTATAGCATATCAACACTATCACTAATCCATAGAGTTATTGATAAGTATGATGTTGAACAGGAATTGGAAATACTACATCTCCAATATATATAAAGTTAAGAGATAAATGTTCTAATATATACATGCGTATGGAAATATGATTGAATTTGATAACTTTGTCTGTAAATTTTATATTTGACAAGTCTTTCTATCAGCTCTAGACTCAGTAAATACTGAGTCAATATGATACTAAGTAGGATCCACTCTTATCACTTAGTAATCATGTTCCTACTTAACCACTCTTTCCTTAGGTCTCAATGACCTAATGATGTTTAAAAAAAGGACAATGTTTAATAATTCATAATTCTATGCTAACAGATCATAGAAAGAAATTATATATATATATATATATATAAGTTTGTAATTGTATTAAATTGTCACTAGCCAAGTATAACTAGTATCATACTTCACAATATAACCTATATTATTTATGTTTATGTTTAAGAGGAAATAATATTAAAATTATCATCATATAATAAGACAAATAATCACACCATCTTTATGACATAAAAAAATTTAGTAAGATAATGTTTCCCTGCTTATTTAGCTAGTATTCAATAAGTTAAAAGTTTATCTCAACCCTTTTAGACTACAAGATGTTATGGACATCAAAAATCTTAATTTCTCTCGATGAAGGTACATAAACATATCTATAAGAAACATACCTTAAGAAAAAGAGATTAATATCAATCTAATCAAGGTTAAATAATAACATATTAATTATAATTAACTTATAATTATTAATCTATAATTTAATATATAATTCGAGGTTTACCACTCCACATGGTCTAGAATCATGATTTTGATAAAGTAGTGAGCCTAAAGAGTCACAAGTGAAAAAATATAGATATATCATCTCAAAAACTCCTACATATCCTCATATGGTAAAAATAAAACACCACAACTCTATGTTGAAAAATCTCTACCTAGTTACTAAATATATAAGTATCATTTCACAATCTATTTCCACAACTGGAAGAGAAAAATATAGTAGCGAAAAAGATGTATCAATCTATCCAATCCTACAATTTATCTCTCAACAAGAAATAGAAGACATTTATCCCATGAATCCCAATAAATAAGGTCAAAATGACATTTTAGGAAAAAGTTTCCATTTAAGGAAACACTAAATGAATATCATGAAAATAAGAATCTTCTAATGTGTTTAAAATGACATGAAATAAAAGTGAGGAAGTGATAAATCACCTCTAGTCCCACTGTGAGAGATGATAATTCATCCTAATACACATAACATAAAAGTGAAAATACATTAATAAAATCCTAACACAAAGAAATTCTCAACCAAAGCATCAACACTCTACTATAAAACAGTTCCCACTGCACTAGGTGGTACTCAACTAAATAAAAAGGGACTTATAAGATTATTCATTCGTAGGATTATCTAACATAAGACACAAGAACTAAAGCACATATATTTAAGTGAGAATCATCTTGTACTTATTAACCACTTACAAAACATAAATGGTGAAGGTGACTTGATTATCAAAAAGGATGTAATCATACTCGAGGTGTTTGATCTAAGTGATCAAACCATGGTAGAAATCTCTTGTTCATAACTCATGAACTATGATATGCACTCACGTACCTGAATCTCTTATACAACCATCACCATTAGGATACTTGATAAACCAACTCATAACAAATAAAAAGGGTATTAGTGATTCTATGGGTACACACTCAATGTTTTCCACATATTTCTTGAATGTATCATACTTACAATAGTCACCAAGCCATACAAGAGGACCTACCAAGTCTCAAAAATCCAATCATGGTGTAACATGGTTCCACACTAAAACAATATAGATCTAAATTTTCAATACAATAGTTCATGACACCAGGTTCCTACTAGTGGGTAGAAGAACATGAAAAATTTAATGGACTAATTAGGTCCTAGATATCTAGCCATAATTCTAATACCATATGTAACATCCCCACTAAGAATAACTAAAAGTATATGATTTTTTTAATTTAAATACATATACAAAAAATAGATTACACCAAAAGAATCTTTAGAAACCAAATGAAATACTCAAAGCATAATAATAAAAAACAAGCATATTATACCACATATCACTAATCTCTAATATTATGAGAGCACATCTTAATGTAGATATAGAATGTAACTATATTAACTCAATCATAGTTGATACAAGTCTGTAACTACTATTATCAATATAAAATAATGAATAGTTTAAAATATCATGTCAATATTCAATAATAATTACAATAAAATATAATATACATATAATATATATGTTTCTCTCAGAACATAGTTCATGAACTAAAGTATTTTATGACAATTTAAGTGTTATCTCGATAAGTAGTACTATTTTGGGGAGAGAGAGTATCTTCTGAGTACTTTTTCATACTAACCATGGACCAATGATCCCCCTCTCTAATCTCATCAATAAATGACAAGGTTAGATTCATGGATGAGTAGATAATGATGTTGTGGGAATCCAAAGAGACAAATAAATCCCTATGTGTTGTATGATTTTTAAACTAAACATGCAATGTATCATAGAAAACCATTCTATTACAAGATATCACACAAAATTTTAAATTATATTCATAAAATGATAATGTCTCATTAATCATACATTGGTTTAAAGTTTTATGAATAATAAATAATAACGATCTATAGATTAATCAAATTCATATACACCACTTGATTTGATTGCCTTCATCTAGAATTATGATACTAGTAAGCTAGTAAGATCCATCTCACTCCTTACTCCATTTTAACAAAAAAAATTGGTCAAATATAATTAATCTTAAAGATTTATTTAATTTATATCATGCTATCAAACACATCATATAACATGATAAACATATGAGTAACTAAAGCATACATTTTTTCTATCAAATATATGAATGAATAAATTTGATATAAAGATTATTTTATTATAAATATAATATCTGATTATCAAGAAAATTAATGGCTTCCTCAAACCATCTATTAAACTATACGTATAACCCCTAGGTACGAGTAATTACACATTATAATATGTACCTCATGAAAGTACCCCCAAGTTATAAAAACATGATATCCTCATTCACTAATTCTTTTGAACAAGAGATTCCTATATTCATTTATAATCCTAACTGAGGATCTCACACGACATAGCTTATTACAAAATAATGAAGACCTAAGCTGAGTTATAACTATGCATCTATCATTAAATCCTAGATCAAGAGCCTAGAACCTTATTTGATATAGTTCCAAAACTTTCAATTCTCATGACTAATTATATGCTATATTTATAAAATACTCATAGATTCTTCAGATGGTAATATTGCGCGCGCGAGCGCTTAGACACAAACACACACACACACACACCCACCCACCTTTGAACCCTAGTTGTATACATATATTCAAAGGTGTGTCTGTACACACACACACACACACACACACACACACACACACACATATAAGTTCAAATGTGTCCAATATCTCATAATCATATGGTCAAGATTCTCTATACAAATAATTGGTATGCACATAAAACATAAATTTCTATTAAACATAGTTTTATAGTTTATAACCTCTCGTAAAACTATAATAGAGGAACACACCCCTTCATTCAATTATAAGCTAATAAGCATAAATATACCTATGTTTTTTTGTGTGTATTCATCAATATGTAGCATTTTATAGCATTTTATAGTTTTACATTTGTAAAATGGGTTTTGTACCCCAAGTGATATAATAAGCATATTTTGGTTATCACAAAATAATGAAAAACCACATTGTACACTCAACATGCTTTAGGGAATACCATTCTTAGGATTCAAGTAAGTTATAACTATGGTATTTTTACACCAACAATCATATATATATATATATAAAATCATTTCCATTGATAATTAATTATAAATCCCCTTCATGTTTAATATGAATTCGTATCTAAGCTCATACACAATCTAAAATGTATTGTGGTCTTAATCTCAAGGGTTTAATATTATCCAAAGTATTAATAAACCCAAATTATCTATAAAGACATCTAAAATAAATGGGTTTGTTACATAATTATAACTTGGTTTATCTTGGTAATGAGCACTAAAAAAATTCTTAACTCCATCAAAGGAAATCAAATTTAGCTAAATAATAAATCATACAATAGTAAATTCAATGTAGTGAACATTGCCATTATATATATATATATATATATATATATATATATATATATATATATATATATATATATAAAATAATCATTTCCATTGATAATTAATTATAAATCCCCTTCAAGTTTAATATGAACCCGTATCTAAGCTCATACACAATCTAAAATGTATTGTGGTCTTAATCTCAAGAGTTTAATATTATCCAAAGTATTAATAAACCCAAATTATCTATAAAGACGTCTAAAATAAATGGGTTTGTTACATAATTATAACTTGGTTTATCTTGGTAATGAGCACTAAAGAAAATTCTTAACTCCGTCAAAGGAAATCAAATTTAGCTAAATAATAAATCATACAAAAGTAAATTCAATGTAGTGAACATTGCCATTAGCATTCATTATTATGTGCTTTATTATAGTATAAAGACAACTCTTTAACATATTACGTCGCTATCACAGTTATAATATATTATAAATGTATTGAGCAAAAATTTACAAAACTATAACTATGCAGATTAATATATTAATATTTATGTAGATTAATATGTTAGGTTATTGTCACAGTTATATAGATTTATAGTTATTCAGTCATGCATATTTAACATAATATAAGTGAAAGAGACATTTATGTGCTGCCTCTATATTAAGTCGTTATCTTTATGTTAAGTTGTTGACTTTATGTTAGGTCGATAATTATATTTATGTGCTGCTTCTCTATTAAGTCATTATCTTTATGTTATGTCGCTGACTTTATGTTAAGTCATTGACCTTATATCTTAAATAATTGTTTTAATATATTAAGTCACTTTCATTAATTATATATATATATATATATATATATATATATATATATATATATATATATATAAATGACATTATATATTTATATTAACAACCTTTATGGAATTATACTGATAATGTTAAACACTTGTTGTTTAACGACAGATCCCGCTATAAATCTTAAAAGCTACAAATCTTAATGGCTTTAAATAAAATCTATACGGCATGTAATTGAAGTGACTTAATGATTAAGAAAATATATATGGGTACATCATTACAGTTTTTAGAGGTAATCTACAATCATCACATTAAGTCACTAGGAAAATTTTATACTTGGTCTCCTGCAATCTAATATTGCTATTCACTACGCCTAATGGAGGTGTCAGACATATATTTTTCACAGAAAATATCTCCCATAGAATTCTTCTTGTGTGGATCATTAGGAATTAAAATTTTATTGGGTATGACAATCCTCACCATATCATTGGCCTTAGTGGCATCAGAAAAAATATTACATACCAGAATTTACTACAATTATCAAGAGGTGGACGTAGTTCACCTAGACCAAAACATGAACAGATCCCATGAAATTATTTTGGCTTATGTTATAATTTTTTTCTTGTTTAATTTTACTAGATTCACCTACGAATCACCTAGATTTAGAAGGCATTTATAATACATTGAAGCCTTCCTTATTTCACATTTTTCTTAATGAGTCTAAATAGATAATAGGTTATACATGGATTAGGTGATTAGTTGAATTTGCAGCCATATATATATTCTTAATTATACCAGATCATTATTTAGTTTTGGATCCTTGGTCTTTATCTATGTATATGGATTTTTTTAATTATCACAACTTGACTAAATGTGTTATTTTTCTCTATTTTTCTATTTGAATCTAAATTTTAAATTGATACTCTCTACTATACACATAATTCATATTTATAAGGTAATTGCTAATATGTACCTACAAAATTTAAATTGTACTGCCTACCTGGTAATGTGTTCTAAATTCCTTTCTTTTACTTCATAGATGTTTCTCCTTTCCTTCTATGCTTCTCCACTTCCATGCATTGCCTCTTCTCTTCTTTATGTAGCGGTACAACTTTTTTTCTACTTTTTATTTTAAAGATTCTTTATGATTTTTTTTAGTTATTTTTAATATCTTTGATTTTTTCTTTATTTTCTAAATTTAATCTTAATTTTCTTTTTATTCTTAAGATTGCCTTTTTTTTCTTTTTTGTTTTTATAAAAAATATCTTTTTAATATTCTTCTTATAAAGCTTGATTTTCTTATTTTTATTTCCTCATAATTTTTTAGATACCATCACTAATTCTAAGAATCAATATATTTACTAATAAAATTAGTATCTCTAGATGTCATGAGAGATTAATAATAAATAAATCAATAAATATTAATTAATTCAAATTATGTTAATCTCATCTCCAAAACATTAAATACACACATGCATAAATCTTGTAAATCTCAAAATATTAGTAGAAACACAAATAAGTCATGTAAGATAAATTTCATAAAACTAATAATTATGCCAGAAAATCATGGTTAAAAAGACAATTTAATGTAAATGGCATTATAATATATTATGCTAACATCTTGTTATACATTTAACATATGCTAGCTATCTATGGTGTGTGTAAGGTACCAGTTAGTTTCTCTATCATCATTTGACATCTCGACCTACATCACCCTCTCTGAGGAATAAGTTCTCCTATGTCCACTTTAAAAATAAATAGGTAGTTAGACCATAATAGTCATGATATACATACATCATAAAATATAACTAAAATAACATATCAACATGTCTGTAATATAATCTCATACACCATGACTACCTCAAAAAAATATAAACATGTAACCTAAGCAATATCGTACTACCATATAACATTATATTTATCAAAGTTAAAAAAAAAAAAGTCAAATCTAATTTTTCAACTATATATATCCATAAATAATCTAGTAAATTTGACTATTGAGGAGTCAGAATGTAGCATAGAATTAAGGGGGTTAGTGTTAAGGTTAGTATTTACATAGTGGTAAATAACTATTTAATATTAGTTATTAGTTACCGTATGGTCAATATCATAATATTTTTATTGGGTAAGTTAGTTAGAGATATTGTTGATAGCAAACAATATATCTCGTATTATTATTAGCCTAGATGGTTAATAAGATATGAGACATTTAAGGGATGTAGGTTGTTAGAACAACCATCTTAGATTAGTGAGAGAAGTTAAAAGAGTTGGAATAGTTAGATCTATATAATTGCAATATCTTGTTTAATAAAATTAATAAGTTGATTGACCAAATTGGTGCTCTGCACTTTTAGAGATTTCACAACTTCATGCATTATGGATTAGATCCTAAAAATGGTATAAAAGTAGTCATCCATAGACTTATATATAAAAAAATCACTTGTTTTATACTTCAAATTGAATTAATTGATATGCATTGTAGATCGTGTGAAAAAGCTATTGCAGTTTATTCACCCCTACTTGTACCTATAAACAAATTGTTGTATTAACCACATCCACCTACATTTATCCTCTCTCCTTTCCACTATGTTCATCCTATTCAAATTCCTAATACTTCATCTTGTTACACACACACACACACACACACACACACACACACACACACACACACACACACAACAAGATGAAGTATTAGGAATGTGAATATGATGAACATAGTGGAAAGGAGAGAGGATAAATTTAGGTGGATGTGGTTAATGTAAAAATTTGTTTATATGTGCAAGTAGGGGTGAATAGACTGCAATAGCTTTTGCACACGGTTTACTATATATATATATATATATATATATATATATATATATATATATATATATATATATATATATATATATATATAGGGCCATAAAAGTTAAAATTTGGAGAAGATATTTATACAATATCTATAAAAACTTGAAGTAGATATTTACATTTAAAAAGGAAATGAAGAATCAACATTTGCATTTGTATATGGTAGTTGAAAGCATAACATCTCTACACCATGATTTGCTTTCTCCACATGATAGATTGCCTCATATGGATCTTCCATCATCAACCTCATCCAAACGAAATTCATCTAGAGCTTGGGTCTATTCTTGATCCATCTATAGCATTAAATTATGCTTAATATTTGTATAAACATTGAATTGGTCTTTTTCATTGACAGTTTCATATTTAGCTGTAGTAAGAGAGTTTAATTTTGTTTAGATTTGTATTTTTTTTACTATTTATATTGATTTCAATTTGAATCTATTGAAAAGGCTTTAAATTCTCCTCTTATGTTGCATCACATCTCCGATCCACATGTATTCTAGGTAGCATTATTTGTTCTTAGTTCATGCTTGTTTCCCACATGATGAGATTCTTTCATGTGATTCGCATCATACATTGGCTCAGATTCTGAGACATCTACTCATTAATCCAATCACAACTTTGACATACGTTCAAGTCAATTATCTCATCCCAATGGCTCATGCTTCCCCTCCATGGAACTTTCCCGTGCTCTCTATAGACCTACATCTCAATTTGGAATTTAGTCCTGAGTCCATTGATCCATTCTATCTAATATGCATTCATGGTTCCTAAACATACTCATTTCATCCCATCGCCAATCTATGAAATAGAATATTGTGATAAAGATAAAGTTTTAGGTCTTGTTTTCTTTTTTTAGGTTTTAATATGTTTGCACTTTTTATTTTATTTGTTAAAGCTTAAGTTTGTTTCTATATTCTTTTAAGTTTTAGTTTAGTTTTTTGTAATTTCATTACGTCGTAGTATTAGGTTAGTGTTTTTATTGATATTTGTTATTTTCTTTTTATTTTATTGTTTTTTAATTTTAGTGGTTTTACTTTTTTTTTTGTGTTTAGTTTTTAATTATTATATAGTTTGTATTTTAGTTTTTATTTTGTGGTTTTTTTAAATAAAGGCATTTTAGTTTAGATTTTAGTTTTTTGTATATTAGTTATTTTTTTCTATTTATTTAAGTTTTTTTTAGATTCATAAGTCTAAAATTAATAAAAAGTCAAAAGTGTCCTTTTTGCCTATAATCAAGTCTGTCATATAGTAAATGTTGTTTATAGTCTTGAGTCATTTTTTTCATAATCTAATAAAATATGTTTCTCAAAAGTTTTCAAATAAGCCTATGTTCAAAAGGCATTTTGTAATAATTTCTCTCTTAAGTAATTTTTACAGATTTTGTATTAGATTTATTTTTAGGTGACCCCAACATCTGCATTATGGGAGGGCAATATAGTAATATGTAATTTTCTCCTTCTCTCCCCATGTAAAAATTAAGGGAGGGAATGTTAAGGTTTAGTATTTACATGGTGGTAAATAACTATTTACTATTAGTTGTTAGTTACCGTATGGTAAATATAATAAATTTATTACTGGGCAAGTTAGTTTTTTAGTTAGAGATATTGTTAATAGTAAAAAATATATATCATATTCTTATTAGTCTAGATGGTTAATAGGATATGAGAGACTCAAAATATGTAAATTTTTATGACAATCATCCTAGATTAGTGAGAGTAGTTAAAAGAATTAGATTAACTAGATCTATATATTTGTAATAACTTGTTTAATAAAATTATTAAGTTGATTGATCAAATTGGTGATCTTCTTTTTTCAAGCTTTGGCTCCTTCATGTATAATGGATTATATCCGAATAGCTAGAACAATGGGGATTCATTCGAATACCCTTTGTTCTAACCCCCTTCATTCTAACCCGATGTGGTATTAAATCCTCACCCATTCAAGTGGAAAGTTATTATTGGCTTAAAATTATCACTTTGGATGCCATGTATTAGGATGAAAACATAATAAAAACATATGAATCTACATATAAATAGGTCTTTTTATGGGATTTTTAATAATATATTTTTTTCTAAATTTTAATAATATTTATTACTTAATTTTATTTATTTAGTAAAATATACTTATTTATAAAATGAAATACGATATGTTTGAGGCATTGGGAAAAATAGGAGACTATGAATTTTTTTTTTGAAAAAATATCATTGCACTTGACTTTAATGTCCTTGTTAGATTGATGAAAAATCAGTCCATTTTGACACACACATATCATAAGGAAAAATCATAACTGTCTATATTACCCACCCTGATCATTAAAAAAATCATTAAAACTTATTTTTTCATCAAAAAAATTATAAAAAAGTGAAATTATACTACGTCCATGTTTCTAAGAGATCTTTCCAAAGAGATCTTGAGAAAATATTATGTTTTGATAAAATTATGAGAATGAGGAATCAAGTACTCAATAAAACTATTTGTACATGAAACATACACATTGCATATTTAGGTATTAAGAAAACTAGTTTTTATTTTAAAAAAATATGATAAATACAATCTACACTTAAAGTGCAACATTTCATTAGTTTACATTGTTTTCACATTTTATACAGTTAAGTCACTATTGTCTATACAAATTGAGAAATGTTAACATTTTCATTTTTTATTTTCCCCTTTATACCAAAAAGTGGAACACCACTAGTTGGAATGTTTTGGGGGCTATACCCAACATTAACATTTTTAGATCGTGGGCCATGGAAATGTAGAAGCCTAAAGGTCATCTAGAAATACGAACAATAATGATTGAGTTTTTCATGATCAAACTTAATAATCCTAATGATTGTGCCTATATTTTAGTTAGATGTC
>JARHVA010007662.1:42500-55000 GCA_037957365.1 Torreya grandis | reverse complement strand
TTTTTACCTCTGTTAAATTATAGAGATATAAAATGGATATCAAAATATTGATAAAACACTTTGATAGAATCATAAATCTTTTCTTTAGGAGATTTCTTCCTCTATAGGATTTACTCTATTGATAGGTTATATTATATTATTTGAAATCTGATCACATATACATATATTTGATAACTGAGATATTAATGACAAAATAAGTCCAAAATGTCTTAACCTTATCCATAATCAATAACGACCTTTAAAATATTTTTTTATTTCAATTAACAAGCCATGATAACCAAACTATTATTATTACCTTAAACTGACTATGGGGCAATAGGATAAGAAAACTATGAAAAATGAGGATGGCAATCCAATATCCTTAAATAAATGGTTTTCAAGGAACATATCATTATATTTATTCATTTCAGGATAGATGGATGTGCATACAAAAAATAATTTCAATATTTTTTTTTTTGATGAAGAGAACATGTTTGTAACAATTATAAACTTTATTATAGTGATACATATGTATTCAAGTATATGTAAGTTTCTTGAATACATATGTGATCGTTTCTTGATATTTCTAATCATTGATATAATCTATTGGCATAAGTGAAGCTTTAGTAGTTGAAATGTTGAGATGAGAGGTTGGAAATGAAGGTGTAAACAATTTTTTAGTTAGTTTCGATGTGATTGAAAGGTATGAATTTATGTTTTTTTATTCTAAAGACTAGAGCAATTGTTTACATGCATAAACATATGTCTTGAAATAAATAAATGTAATGATAATGTCTTAACCATATCTATAATCGATAATGATAAAGTTTTCAAAAATATCTCAATCATATCCTTAATCAATAAGGGCCATTCAAATGTTTTTTAGTTTCAATTAACAAACCATGTGAACCAAAATATCATAATTAACTTATTATTATTGTTTCACAAATCACAAGTGGTCCTTGACACATTTATAAAACTAAGTAAACAAACATGATCTTCATTTTATATGGTTTTAATCACTAAAAAATTTAACAATAAGTAATTTTCAAACTTAATATTATTTTATTTATAATATTGAATGCAGTACAGGTGGAATTAAAGATATGGGGATCAAGGTTTAGATTTTACCCCATTTTTAATGAATTGGAGCTAACATATTCAGGGGCCTAGAGGTAAAATTTAATGTTGGTCTAACATATCACTCATGGGATTAATGGAATTTTATCAAATAAATATGTTATAGTTTTCTCAACATTTATAGTCAGTTATGCAAGCTATTAGTGGAAGTGAATTTGTTGGTCTAATATAGATACTTATAGTTCATTACCCTATATATACCTCAAATAAGCTTAATATAAAATAGCAAGGGAAGATCAAAATATACTTATGTATCTCTATAATAGAGTTTGAAACTATTGTAAACATGTTCTCTTAATCAAACTTAGCATATAAATACATCTACTTGGTATAAAATAACAAGGGAACACCAATATATACGTATGCGTCTCTATAATAAAGTTTACAACTATTATAGACATGTTATTTTTATCAAATAGAAATAAAAATACAAAAATTATCTCTCAATCATTTATATAGTCTACATTATCTTCAACAAGATTTCTCAAAACCTTGATAAAATAAATATCAAAATCAATCATACATTTTTTTGTCCTTCGTCGATCAACCTCATATTTTAAATGCCTAAATTTGAAATTTTAACTGCCATTTTTTTTTCATTTGGTTCTTGATAATTATTATTTCCATTCACTTCAAACATTGTTGGACTCAAATCTAGTATTTCATAGTTGTAGTGTGTTTGAATAATTATTAAACTCTCTTATTTTAGATGTTGACTACCAATTTTCTAGAACTCTATCAAATAAAAAATTGAATACATTGTATCTAGTTGTATAAATCATCAAGAAAGTCTCTAATTTTTTTCAAGTTTATTTCTTAGTTTTGACATTAAAAATGATAATTCACTAAAAATTATCTAATCTTCCATTTAGATCGAAATCACTATTCAACATAAATTAGCAAGATTAAAATATTTTGAGATATAAAATCAAATTATATTTTATTGAAACTTAAGGTAGTCCATAGTTTAGTGATTTAGTCATCTTTGAAAGCATGGTCCAAAAATTATTGTGAAAAATCAAATAGATAGCTTCCTTAGCTTTGACATATGCAAAATGCCTTTAGTTTATTAACCATTCAATTCTACACTCTTGTAGAAGTGTTGGGCCAAAGTTTTGATTTTAATCTAAAAATATGATGAGCTAATATTTTTCTAATATTGATGGTACATCATAAGGATGGATTATAGTAGTTCATCCTAAGGAAAATGATATCTAATCTCTGAAGAGAAATATTTTAAAATTTATTTCAAGGTGTAACTTATAGAGGATACAATATCAAGAAATTGATCCCTTCAAATAAAAATTTTCTTGAGTCTATTAGATCTACCAACTATGTTGAAGCTATCAGTTGTGGTCTGTACTTAATTTATACTATGTACTTCACATGATCTTACCATATGTACTATATAAAAAGAGTTTGGGAGCATCATTATTATACTATATTTTGTTTTTAAATGTTTAAGATAATAAATATTTTTTGGTTGGAATGGCTGGTTAATTGAAATAAACAATATTTGAGAGGCCAATATGGATGTAGTGAAGATCCTTTGGAAGACCTTATTATATAGTTTATAATTTTAAAACTATGAAAATGTTTTGAATAGTTTTTCATATTTATCTTGTCCTATGGCCCAATAATTGGTTTATACTTTATACTCTAATTTTTGGTTAGTATTTTTATTATACTTGGTTTATTATAATATTTGGCTAATATTTATCATATATCTATTTTAAAAAAATAATAGATTGATTTCCTCTAAGAAGTAATGAGATGCATGATATTTATTTTAAACAATACACATAGAATAAACTGAATAAATGAAACAGAGCCTCGTGATCATACTATATTTTATTTTTAAATATCTATGGTAATAATTATATTCTAACTAGATTGGTTTGTTAATTGAAATAAAAAATATTTGAAAGGCTATTATAGATTATGGATATGGTTCAGACATTTTATCAAACCTTATCATTATTGATTATGGATATGGTTAAGACATTTTAAAGACACTATTTTGAGTAAATATATTTAAAGAAATACTTTTTAGTGAATTTATCATTATATTTATTATATTTTTTCTATACTCAGTTTATTATATTATTTGGCTGGTATTTACCACATACTTATTTTAAATTAAAAAATTGATTTGATTTGAGAAATAATGACATGTAATATACTTGTTTTAAATAATGTATAAAGATTAAACTGAATAAACATAATAATGTCTCATGATCATAATGTATTTTGTTTTTAAATATTTAAGGTAATAATTATATTTTACTTGGCATGGTTTTTTAATTAAAATAAATAAATATTTGAAAGGTTAATATGGATGTAGTTAATACATTTTTATAAACCTTATTATATAGTTCATAATTTTAAAACTATGAAAATGTTTTGAATAGTTTTTCATAATTGTCTTGCCCTATGGCCCAATAATTGGTTTATAATCTATAATCTAATTTTTGGTCACTACTTTTATTATACATAGTTTATTATATTATTTGGTTAATATTTACCACATACCTATTTTTGAAAAATAATAAAATGATTTCCTCTAAGAAATTATGAAATGCATGATATTTGTTTTAAATAATACACATAAAACAAACTAAATAAATGTGACAAAGCCTTGTGATCATACTATATTTTATTTTTAAATATTCAAGGTAATAATTATATTATGATTGGCATGGTTTGTTAATTGAAATACAAAATATTTGAAAGGCCATTATAGATTAAAGATATGGTTGAGAAATTATGTTAGACCTTATCATTATTGATTATGGATATGGTTAAGACATTTGAAAGACACTGTTTTAAGAAAATATAATTAAAAAAATATTTTTTAGGGAACTTATCATTATATTTTTGTTATACTCAGTTTATTATATTATTTGGTTGGTATTTACCACATACTTATTTTTTAAAAATAATAAATTGATTTCATTTGAGAAATAATGACATGCAAGATACTTCTTTTAAATAATGTATAAAGAATATGCTGAATAAACACAATAAATCCTCATGATCATACTGTATATTATTTTGAAATGTTTAAAGTAACAATTATATTTTGCTTGACATGGTTTTTGAGTTAAAATAAATAAATATTTGAAAGCTTAATATGGACATGGTCAAGACATTTTGACGGACCTTATTATATAGTTCATAATTTTAGAACTATGAAAATGTTTTGAATATATTTTTTAGTTATGTCATCCTCAGTTTTTATAGTTATCTTTCCCTATAACCCTATATTTTGTTTATATGGTATACTCATATTTTTTGTCACAATATTTTTTATACTTAGTTTATTATATTATCTGTTTGGTCTTTTGAGGCATAAATAGGTTAATACTCGATTTATACTTAGTCATATGGCCACCAAATTTATCAATTAAAATTGAAATATTAAATCTTTATGAATAATGACATTTAATCATTAAAAATAAGGAACCATAAATAAGATCTTAACTTTAAACTTATCATCTTCTAACCTCTTTCTCTATTTAATTTTTTACCATTATTTTTTTATTTGAATATGATGATTGATTCACCAACTATTTTATTTTTGAAATATCTAATATAAATTGCCATTCAAATTATATCATCATGGTGATTTTTATAAATATTCACCAATGGAATTACACCTAAAATATAGGATTCACTAGGATTTTATAGTAAGATTTTAGGTGTCCCTTATTAAAATTATGTGTACTCCCTGATTTGTTGATTGATCAATGGGAGGAATATATCTTCATCATCATAACTAAAAATTTTAGTTATTTGATCTATTTTTATCCAACAAAAAAATATAGATCTAGATTTGGTCATACTCATTTTTATGTGAACACTTTTGTAAATCAAGATCTTCCTTCTTCAGTGTTTCTACATACTCATTTTGGTTTCTGTACTCAAAAAATTGATTTTGAAAAATTGGTTATGATATGTGAAAAATGTCATAAATTGGGTCACATATCAAAGGTTTATCCCATAAGTAGACATTACAAATCAACTTAGAATAAACCTTATTGACATAGAAAATGACGGGTGGAATTTAAAGAAGTAGAAAAAAATTAGAATACATAAAGTAATTTTAGAAAAATGGAAGAATAAAATCAAGGTTGCAAAAGAATAAATAACCTTTGAAAAGGTGTTTTGGAAATAAAACTAGGTAATTGACTCATATGAAGCTAATTCAATGATATCAAAGATAGAATAAAAAGTGGAGGAGATTAAAGCTAAAGATCTGATAAATTCATGAAATCAATTTGATATTCTAGTGTAGATGGAAGAAGACCAGGATTTATTTTAACCTCCTCTTTTTTCAAATTGTCAAAGACTTTAGTCCATATTTACTAGGAACAAAAGAGAAGAAATTGATAAGAGATAACTTAGCATATGTTTTTATCCCCAAAGGCTTTTCACATTGGTCTTGTTGATTCCCAAGAGATCCTCTCTAACCCTACATAGAGCATCAGATCCAATTTCACATCCTATGTTATTACCAGGAGAGGTAACGAAGGGAAATCTATTTAAATGAATGTTAAAGTTGGAATATCTTTTAAAAGAGAATTTTATAAAAAGATCACATATGTTGAAATAACAGATGAATTTCAATCCAAACTTACTTTTAAGGGAGGTAACCCTTCTCCTTTTAGTTAATTATGTTGATATTTTATTACAACATTAAAGGAATGCATAGCTCCTCTAAAGAGAAAGCTTTTATATATTTTATAAGAAGTCAAAAACCTCTCATTTTAACCATTTAAGGATCTAAAGTTGATGAAGTTATCATTAATTCTCATAAAAAGGAATATTAAAAAGATGCTAGTTTTATTTGTATTAGTTTGACTGGAGTTCCTGGGGGCCTGACTACCTTTTGTGATAGTAATTAATTGTTGGGGAGCCTTTATTCAAATTTCCTAATAATCTGGTAGTTCTTTTAATTAATTTTTTGGATGTTAGGTAATGGATTTTTTCAAACATTTATTCCCTTAACTATATTAGTTCTCATAAAAAAGTGTGGGATGATCTAAGACTATTTAGGTATACTTGTATGGATTTTTCTTGGATTATGGCTAAAGATTTTAATTCTTCCATATATCCAGGTGACAAAAATAAGGTAATCATGTTTTTTTCAAATAGTATGGATGATGTTTCTTCTCTCATTACTGATATTAGTTTGATTAATGTGAAATGAAAAGGCTCTAAGTTCACTTGGAGTAATAGGATATTGGGATAAAGTTTAATCTAATGTAGGCTTGATATAATCTTCATTTTCATAGATTGGTTAAATCATAATGATTTTATTTTAACATCTCTACCTCATGTAGGGTTAGATCATAATATCTTGGAATTGAAAATAGTTGAATAATCTACTAAGGAAGATAAATATCCATTTAGAATGGATCATATGTGGTTTACTCATCTGAAGATTCATGATAGGATTATGGAACGGTTGTCCCCAAGTGTGAATGGTATGACCATGTTTAATTTGGATATAAAAATGAATAATGTCAAGGATAAAATAAGACAATGGAATAGGTGGGTGTTTGTAAATGTTTTCATTCATTAATTTTTTTTAAAATTTAAATTATGTTGCTTTAATCTAAAATTAAAAATAATGGTTAGTATGTAGAAACTCAAAATAAATAAAATTAACTCCTTTGTAAGTATCAAATGATTTTTGATAGAGAGGAGAGTGTATGGATACAAAAATTTAGAAATGTTATGATTAAGGAGGAGGACAAAAACATACATTTCATTCATTTGTCTAGTTTGAATCATAGATTTCATAATTCAATCAGGGAAATAATTGATAGAGAAAGGCAGATCAACTATGATAAAGACATCATTAAATAGGAAAGTGTGAGCATTTTCAAAAATGTTTTTAAACATGATTTCAAAAGAAACACTAGATTTGAATAATTTATGTGTGTCATTCTATAGTTTTTTTTGCAAGAAGATAATGCACCTCTTATGGCTACCACACTAATGAAGATATTAAAATTTTTATTTATAAAATGAACCTTGACAAAGCTCGAAGTCTAGATGGATTCGAAATAGCCTTCTATCATAAATTATGGGATATCATTGGGGATGATGTGATTGATACAGTAAATAAATTCATTAAATCAGCTCAAATGTTAAAATAATTCAATCACACCTTTATTTTTTTATTCCTACAAAGGAAGGGGTTGTAATTTTTTCTCTATTAGTTTGTGTAATTAAATTTACAAGATCATTACTAATATTTTATCCTTAATATTACAGCCTATTATGACATCTATCATTGATGCTCAACAATGTTATTTTATCCTTTGAAGATGATTTCAAGATGATATTATTGTAGTTCATTAATCAATTCACTCAATGGATAAAAGTTAAAATGTTTGAATGGTGATAAAATTATACATGGATAAAGCATATGACATATTAGACTAGATATTCTTAGATAAAATCATGAGATAGTTTGATTTCCAAAACAAATTCAAGAAAATTACAAGATATTGATTTTCTACTTGCAGGTTTTCAATCTTATTGAATGGAGTGGAACTAGATTTATTTTAAATAAATAAAATAGTTATACAAGGGGATCCCCTATAACGTTTCTTGTTTATCATTATGGCTGAATTATTGATCAAATTTATATCAAATTTAGTGATAATTGGTGAGTTAAAAGGTTTTAAGCTTGCAAAAAATGTGGATCCGGTGTCTCATCATCAATTTGATGATAATACCATTATCATTCTAGAGGATCCTATTAGCGAAGCCAAATTTTAAAATCAAATTCTATTCATGTATGAATTAACTAATGACTAAAAAGTGATTTTTTTAAAAAAGTTAGGTTTTGTTCTTCAATACACCTTTGTCAAGGAAAGATAAAATAGATTTGATATAATGTTGCCAAATCAAACATAATCCTTCCTCTTACTTTAGGATGCCTCTCTTTAGTATAAATACCAATATTACCATATGCAGTCCTCTAGTATAAAGATTTAAAATAAAGTTGGTTGGTTAGAAAGGTAATCTCCTCACACAAGTGGGAAATTTTTTACTTATCAAGAGTGGTTTTCAATGCCTTTTAGTGTATCTTATTTCTCTTTTTAATCTATCTAATATAATTTAAGATGATCTTGGTAAAAATAAAATAAAATATTTATGGACATGAGTTGAAGAGAGAAATAAAATTCATTTGGTAGTTTGGAAAAAGGTTTGCATGGCCAAGAAAAAGGAGGTTTAAGTATTTGAATAATAAATTGAATGAATAAAACTCTCATCTCTAAATTTTTTTAGATATTCCTCAATATCAACAATAATTCTACCAATATTTTGATATTTAAATAGATTAATTGTAGAGATCTCATTTGTCTTGTGTAGGATGAACATTTTGATCATGGATCTCATTTCTAGAAGTTTCTAAATGTTATATCTTTAGTTTCTAAATGGCAACTAAGAAATAAAAAGAATATTTAATTATGGGAGGACTCATGAATTTTAGATCAACCCCTACATTATTTAGAACCATAGAAGTGTTTTCATGATCACATCCAAAATAAATATGGGAGAGAGGTTCATGAATATTAGTAGATTATACAAGGAGTAAGAAGATGGAAAATGTTGATTATTGACAATTTAGCCTAGGCGTAGTCAAAAATTATGAATAAGCTTAATAATTTACTAAAAATGAATCATTTATTAGAAATCATCAAAGAGGATCAATTGATATGGAAAGATTATATAGATGGGAATTACCAAGTTAAATCTAGGTACAATTTGGTGGACAGTTTTCCAAGAAATTATGTGAATTGAGAAAGAATTTGGGAGAAGTTTTTCATGTCTAAAGTAAATTTTTTTTCCTTTGGTTGTTGTTAAAAATAAATTTTTGACTATGGACAACTTATATAAAAGAGGTTTCACTTTGATTAATAAGTGCCATTTGTGCTAAAATGATAATGAAACATTTTTTCATACATTGGTTTAATGTTTATTTGCCTATGAGGTATGCAATTTATTCCTTAAAAAATTTCAACTCTTATGGATATTCTCTAGTTCTTTCTTATAAATTTGAAAAACTTTGAAGTGGCCTTTTCAAAATGATCACTTGAATAAAATATGGAAGCTAACTGATCCTCACATAATTTAGAGAATTTGAGGTGAAAGAAATGACATAATATTTAGAAATAGAAGGCTCCCAAGTATGGTTTTAGTAAACAAGATTTTTATGGCCATTGTGGAAAAATTCAAAGCTATGACCATTGATAAAGGTAAAATTTTATAAATGATTGAAAGACAACTAGATTTAAATTCTTAAATTAATACACTTTGTGTTAGTAATATTGATCCCAAAGTTGAAATAAGAAAGAGGACTAAATTAAAAGATCCTATTGGAAGGAAAAAATTGAATATTTATGAGGTCTCCAAGGGAAACCTAGGGCCCTCAAGAGGAGGATATATTCTGAGAGATAACCAAGGTATATTTGTTTTTGCTTATGTTTGTTATAAGGAGGTCAAATCTAGTAATTGGGCATAAGTTCTTTCTATCCTTTGGAAATAAAATTAGATAAAAAATTGGGTCATCAACATCTTATCATCGAGGGAGACTCATTGAATATAATAAATTTACTTTCCAATAAAAATTTATGAATTTGGAGCATCAAACAAGTTGTGGATGAATCTTTATCTATTTTAAAGTCTTGAGAAGAGGTGTGTATTTAACATGTCTACCATGAAGGTAATAAGGTTTGTGATTGGTTCATCAATAGGGGAGTTATTAATTTAGTTTTCTATACATGGATTGAAAAATAAGAATTACCTTAGGACAAATGTTATAAAATAGATGAGAAAGCTCCAAATCCCCTTTTATGGTGTCGATTATAGTTTTAAGTGTTGGGGTCTTCTCCACTTGTAAAAAACAATCCTCATTGGAACATTATTGTTAATGTTCTTAGTGTTTTTAACCATTTACATTTTGGGTCTCATTATTTATTGAATGTTCCTAGAGTATTGATTATCTAGGGAGAAGACAACACAACCAAAAGACTTTTCAAGATTTGAAGAAGCACAATAATGATCTTGAGTGGGTTGGAACAAGGAAATATAGGAGGAGAATCATTTCAAATTTAGGGAATTAAAAAAACTTCTATTCTAGTTTGAAGAGAAAGAGCAATTTCTTTTTGATGGGTCTTCTCAATATAACAAAACCTAAAATGCCAGATGAAGTGAAAATTAATGTGGCGGTCTTTTAGATTCTCCAAATAGAGGGAATGGATAATTTTATGTAATGTATATAAGGGCATGAAAAACATGTTTTGTATTTATTTTTAGATTATTGGGATCATATAATTTTTAATATCAATGGAGCTTTGCTAGACATTTCTAAAAAAATTGGTCTCACATGTCACAAGGCTAGAAATGGAGGTGTCCAAAGTATACATGACTAGGAAAGATTATAGAGAAGAGAAAAGAAAATTTTTAATATAGGGATGAAAATTAGAATTTATTCATAATGGGTTTGCTCATGATTATTTTCTGAGACCTTATGGTGATGTGTCCTTCAATATCATGAAATATGTCACCATGGAGGGTAGGTTCAATGTTGTGTGTTGGTCTCTATTTACTTTTCTCAATTATTTTAGACATGTTATTCCTTTGAGTTTACCTTTTTATATTATTCTTTATGTGAAAACTTCTATTGAGAAAGTTAAAAAATCTAAATAAACTATGCCAAGACAGAATGAGTCATTTTTATTATTCATAAATATTTGAAAGGAATGAATCAAATCTCCCCTTATTTACCCAAACCCCACAAAGATAAAAATGAAGTTAGGAGAGTTTATAAGGTTTGGATAAAGTATCTAAGGTAGTAATATTCCTTCTAAAGATAAAGGTCAAACCACTACCAGGAAAATTCCCAAGTCAAAAGCGGTTAATATAAATAATAGGCTAAGAAGTCCTAGCAAAGTTTCATCAGGGGATGGATAGAAAGAAACTAACACAGGGAAAGTTGGATTTTCAGATCACATTTTATATATATTAGAAAAAGACAGAATCTTAAAAAAAGTCTGATTCCCTTAAATGATGGTATGTTTTTTAATCCTGGCCTTAGTAAATTAAAAATTAATAATAAACAATATTATATTAAAAAAAATTAGAATGATTTTCCATTGGTAAAATTTTCTCATGCTCTTCAATTACCATAAAATCAATGAATTTTATTCAAGGTTTTTTCAATCCAGAAAAGAGGGTTAAAATCAAGTTTCCACCTCCCTTTTCATATTGATAATATAATTAAAATTTTGACTCCACAATTGATAAGTTCACTTGATAATTATAATATTTTTCATATTTATTTATACAATTATAATTGTTGAGTTGAAATATTAGGCAGAGTTTTTTTAATCTCTCTTTTCTTAAATGCACTAGACAATGGAGGAAGATTATACCCTATCCTCCTTTAAAATTTACATATTTTATATTTTCTATACCTTGTTCCCCATTCAAAATCCTCTTGATCAATGCTCTAAAGATTCTAATGTGCCCGTTCATGAAAAATGTAAGTTTACACACTATTAAATGTAGATTATATTTACACTATTGTAAATATTTTTCACATATAAGTTTATTAAAAAAGAGAAAACATTTTGACAATTTTTTGGTCATATGTTCTTGATACATGGACCTAGTGGATGTATGTATGTATGTATGTATGCATGCATGCATGGATGTATGTTATTGATAATTTAAATATATTATGCAATCTTGTTTCCCAATATTTTTATGTATATATTTTAATATGTACATAATGCAAAAAATGTCATCAATGAAGAAAGGAAATTGAAATATTTCTTTGTACATTTTTTTATTAAAATTTTCGAACATGTTCTCATATTATTTATAATGCCCTAAAAATATTGTTGCTCTATATTTTTAGGGTTATAACAATCAATAAAAGACAAATATTGCATATGGAACATCTCATATTCAAGATTTTAAAATAGTACTTTTAGATATATCCTAGTGGTTTAAAATAACAAACATATGAAATTAAAAAATTGGAAACAAAAATTGGAAAATATGAGAATTAAAAGTTTTATAACAATTAGGACTTATTTATTTCTAATTTTTTAAAAGTGAATATGAGTAATGCAAGTTTGTATCTGAATATGTGTCAAGTTTGGATATTTGTCTATGCACACACAAGTTTTATGAATGCACCATTTATTCCTAGTGTAAGATTAGAATTTTCCTATAATGATATATGTTCATGTCCTTTTACATAAACAATTTTTTGTACTCACTTGCAGAATTTATTTTTTTCTATGTTTCTTCGTAGCTAAATTTTACACATAGATGCAACACTTATCTAT
>JARHVA010007662.1:0-37500 GCA_037957365.1 Torreya grandis | reverse complement strand
GACCCTAGGATAATTATGGATGAATGCAACTGAAATAAGTATGTGTGTATGATATTTTCAGTGTTTATATAGTGAAGGATTTATTATAAATTATGATTTATTGAAATGATGAATAGAACATGTAAGAGTAAGGATGTCAAGAATAAACATTGTAAAATATTTATAAATAATTGTATGCATGTTTACATTTATCCACAATTTATTATAGTGATGCTTTAAGTAACATTACTAGAGTAAAGTGTATGTGAGATTGAGTGTGTATAAAAAATTTATCTTTGAATGTTAGGAATTATTGTATAATATGCCTTAATGTAGGAACATGTAATAAAAATAAATTGAAAACAAATTCTCAAATTGAAAAATTAAAAAATGAAAAAAATTGAAATAATTTATTTTTAATTTGAAAAGAAAGCAAGAAGACTATGTAATATAATTTCCATGTAACTTATATATAGTGAAGTGTGCATCGCCACTTGTGGTAAAATTTTTAGAAGTGTTGAACCGTGGTGAATTGAGATTGGTCAAGTCTCAATTTACAAAACCATTGAATGACCTTGAGTTATAATGATTGTATGCTTCACCTCTCTCATTTGACCTATAGATTAATATGTAAAATATTTTAAGGGGTGGAGCCATGAATTTTGGCTGACTACATATTGAAAAAGTGAAACCATAGATGTGGTGTGTCAATAGACTCTAATGTGTCCCACTTACAACTAAGACGAATCACATAGCTTTAGATGGATCTAGATTATTTTTAAAAATTATAACTTTGAAAGTTGAAAATTGGGAACGTAGAAAATATCAAGTTATATATGTGAACATGAATGAATATCATGCCCCCTATATCTATAATCTATTGAAATACTATTTTAAATATATAATTGAAACTTTTGAATTTTTCCACTTTTCAAACCTTTTAAAACTTTTGCAACTCTTCAATTTGTAACTTTTGAACTATTTGAGACTTGTAATTTTAAACTATAGCGATGAATGCACATGCATGCCACGTGACCCCATAATTTATAAAATTCGAATCATGTTGTAAATTTTTTGAAACTCTATCGTGCAATAAATTAAAAGAAAATCTTGTGGATGTTGAATGTTTCAAGTAATACCATTGTGATGCCCCATTTTTGAGATGAGAGACATAGCATGAAATTCACTTATCTCAAAATAAATAATATGAAGACATAACATTTTGAATATTTTTAATTAGTTTCATCTATATTGTTTAATATATTATTGAACTTGCATATGACGTGTGTGTTATGACTATATGCCATTGAAACATAGAAGTAATGTATGCATGATATACATCATGGCACTAGAATAAACATATAGTATATAAGTGATGCATTATATGAATCATATCACCATAGTAAATAGATATCATTAATGATAGGATTCATGGTACCATACTAAAAGTAAAAATCATATAGGTAATGACATACAATTTCATGTATTTTGCATAACATGTCACACATAAGGCCTAAGATGCCACATATAAGGGACATGTAAGTTTTGAATAACATTAAAGTAAAAGGGCCACATGCAAATTTTATACTTATGCCATAAAAGTAAGAAATTGAATATACAATTCCAAGGGCCACACACAAAATAAGTAGTTAAGTCTGATCTATTATGTTAAAAAAAGAATGTAAAGAAAAACATATTGCAAATGAGACTAGTGTATATTTACCATATCTATGCATGTTAGTGTTAGAAAGTATCATATTTTATGTAATACATGTGAAAAATATGAGTGATTAGAAAAACATAAATTTATGATATGTAAGTCAACATGGTAGAGAGGTTGTGAGTAAATAAAACTTGTAAAAGTGTTCACAGAGAAATAATAGATGCCCCCAACTTATAAATGTTGTTGGGTAATAAGTGAAGTCCAATATCAAATAATCATATGAAAGTATCTCTTATATCACAATTAATTACCACATGAGAATCGTTGTGTATTAAAACATGGAATATGTGATCTATTTAACATATAATACACAACATGTAAAACTCAGTATGTTAATAACATTTGAAAATACTTTAGGTCCGAATTTTGAAAATTTTGAAACTTTTCATTTATATTTTTTGAAATGCATGAAATTTTTTAGAATTTTTATTATTATTCAAATGATTAAATATATGTTAAAAGAGGTGATAAAAATTAATGTTTTGAACCTAGAGGAAGTAGGAGGGATCTGAACAATCCTCAATAAAGTGCAAAAAAATATCATGATAAGATTTAAATAAAATAATGTGACCTTCCCATTTAGGTAAATTTTAATCATATAAATTTATTTAAAATATGAAAAATATGTAGGAATTTACATGCTCCTTAAATATGGAGGAGGCTAAACATCCTCATGTAAAAAGTAGCAATATGAGATCATGTAAATGATATAAGATGTAAGATATGTCATAGTAAGCAAGTGGGGTGACTTAGAGATAAGTATTTTAAATTATTGGAATAAATTAAAAAATATAAGGGGTCATTACCCAAAGTTAAAAATAAATCCAAATAGATAAACAAATTGTTGAATAAGGGATATAAGAATTGAGCAAGAAAGTGAAGAATCTATGTACAAGGAAAATACACATAACTAATCAAAAGAATAAGCCAAACTAGTGAATTTGGAAGAAGGGAGAATCTCTTTCCAATGAAGGATCTCATAAATAAGATGTACATATGTATACTTAATTGTGTTGTATGAAGGAATTAATTATTGTGAAGAAGTGCTAACTATATACGTCTTTGAATATGAATATGAGCCATATTATGTAATATAATCATCTAAATCACCACTCACATGCTCATGTAAACTTATATCCTCATGTTTATGAGAATAATATATATAATTGCACCTATACCTAGTGTGAAGATATTTTAATAACCTTATATGCCATAGGATATGAATGCCTCTTTGTGCATGCTACTTTTTTATTAGGAGGATGTACCAAGATTTATGAAATAAACTGAATATGTTGATTTGTAATTTTATCATGGTTAGAAGTAGATGGAAAAAATAATTAAATAATATTCTCATGCTCATTATAATTATACTATAATTTTGTAAATGCTCTTGAGTACTTCTATAAAATAGTTCATTACCATGTTGGTTAATAATTGTACCGAGGAATTTCTCTAAATAGGAAGTGGACATCATTTTATCTAAAATATATTAATATTAGATTCATTAAATTTTGACCTCTTGATTATCATGAATGTATTTGAGACATTTATTTACTATAGAAGGGATTTCTCTAATCTTTTATATCTAATGACATCCTAGTAGTATATGGAAAACACATGTGCTTGGTAGAAATAGAAATGAAGTAAACACAATGAGGGGGGATAATTGTAAAGGAATAATATAATCCCAAGAGTATTTTTTGTATGTCTATAAAATGTTTTGAAAAATATAGAAGTAACCTATAAATCTTGTTTGTTATAGTGCACACATTTTTACTTGATCCATTATCTATCATGACACTATGCATGGACTTTGTATTAACATATGTTCTAATAAAAAATTCATGTACATATAGTAATCATAATTGGGTTCACTATAATCTATAATCCTTTTATTTTAAGTGATATTAAATAAATACAACTAAACTATTGAAATAAAAATGTTGACATGTATTGATATGATAATAGAGTACAATAAAATATAAAAAACTATAACATTTATATAAATTAAGAACTTGTTAAAAATAGTAAAAAGACAAGAATATATACAAACCTTTGTAAAACATGTGTAATATGACTATATAAGCTCACTATAACTAACAATGTGAAATTAACCTACAAATAGAGTTATGCTAAGAAAGTAATTCACAATTTTTTGGGATAACTCTATGATAGGTGGACAAGGGTGCACTATGGCCTTTTTTGCTTATTATGACCACATCCTAGTTGACTATGTTCTTAATTTTTATATTTAGGTTTGTGTGATCAACTATAAGGGTTTAATATTGAAATTTGTGTTCTACATTGTTACATGGAAGAATTAAAAAATAGAAAACAATAGATCCCACATATGCACTATATTAAAATTAAGTAACAAAGGGGGAAATAAAATGGGTTAGTAAGGTTTGTTGAAATGGCCTTAAAAACCACTTGTAATTGACTATTGCCTACATAACATAGATGGGCCTCAAGTTGATATAGATATCCCTGCTAAAATGATTATGCAAATAGAATGAATTTATCTAAATGATTGATAAAAATTCCTAAAAATAGACATCATTCACCTGTAATAAATAATATTCAAACTTGGCTTGGATATTAAATGTTAGAATGCTACATAGTTGAAAAAGGAAGAAAAGATGCTCTTTTGCTCAATGTGCAATACTTTTGATAGAGATATTGAATGAGGGCACAATGAGTATCCTTCATTTACTTTAATAGAATAATATTTAGAATTATTTTTCTAACCAAATTTACCAAACATGAAAAACAAATGTTGTGAAATATCTTGAATCAAAAAAGTAACCATTGGAGCATTGGAGATGAGGTCTCACTAAGGGACACAAACATAATACAACCCTATCTAACTAGTGCAAACCTATCCTAAAAGAACATAAACTATTGAGATATGTATGATAAGAGAGTATGGACTAAATTTGAATAAATGCAACTGAAATAGGGATATTCATATAATATTTTCAAGATAGTGAAGTCTCTCTTATAGATTGTGAACTAACAAAATGGCAAATGGACCAAGTAAGGGTAAGGATGTCAATAAGAAACATTAACAAGTATTTAATGATTAATTTTATGTGTCTAAATAAAGTATATATAATGTGACACATGCCTCTATAGTAATGAAGGCATATGTATAGATGTATGCTCATGTATTTCGTAATCTCAATGTAGTCTCAAATGAAATGTTGTCATGTTAACCACAAGTGGAAAGATAAAAAAGATACATTCAAGGGTGAGAGTGACAAATAATGAGTCCAATAGACACTTTGTATGTATAATATGTATATAATAACCTTAAGGAGACATAGGGAGAGGTGGAGTGATAGACATGGGATTGAGATAATCCCGAATGCAAAGCCTAGATTTATGTGTAGAAACATCATATGTTCATGGTGTTAATTTAATTTTTAAATGGTTTAAATTATAAAGTGCAAATACAACATGCCTCGATTCCATGTTTATACATGTGAAAATAGAGGACCATAGCCCATTTGGTTTAAATTTTATTTTATATTCTTTATTCGTATTTGTGTAAATTTGATCTTCTTATAAGACTAAATAAACATTATAAAATTACCCAGAATTAATTTTTTTGTTATAATCTCTTTTCAAGTGATTTGATATAATTATAAATATTCAAGAGTATGAATGCATGTCTTATCAATCAATTCTAATTAATGTAATAATTTTTATATAAATTTCTTATCATTAAAAATTTATTTAAATAATACACAAAAAGAAGAGATCTCAAACTCAAATGAGAGAATTGACTATGTACCATATAGAAAAGAATAGGATTTCCCCTATAATTTTCCAATACTCGTATCATAAACCCATATTATATATGCAATTCGGTTATAACAATATTCACCATATTTATTTAAAAATTACCTAAACTTTGATCATTTTTATTCGAGAGCTAAGTCAGTCAATACTGTTTTTGTTTTTAATTATTTATTCGTAACTAAAGTGTCTTTTAATCAAATTTGTACATTTTAAATAAAAATATAATTTATTAATCCGCTAAAAATGAATCTTGGAATCATATTACCATGTATCATTTTAATTGTATATTTTTTAAACTTTAATGTTACATTTACATTGTCATTATTTTGACCCTAGGTAAAGTTTTTTGTATTATTGATATACTTATTATTTAGTTTTATATTTTTTACGTTTCTTTGTGTATTTGTATTATGAATCTCATTTGTTCCTTTAGTCTTTTAGTTTTGATGGGTTCTTTGAGAGCTAAATTGTTTTATAAAATATTTAAAAAATATATAATTATACATTTAATTATATTAGTTTATTTTGTTCTAAAACCTTTAAAAATTAGATCTTTTATTATGATTAATTTCAAATTATAGTTGATTTTAAATATTATTTTGAACATTCATTTCCAATTTAAAATAAAATATAAAAAATTATTTCACACAAACATGATAGTTAATGATAAATATTATCTTAAACATAGTTGTGCCTGCATGTGTCCATGGCCGTTACATAACAATTATTTTAAATTTTTATATTTGGAGAAATTAGCATGTATATATACATCATTTTAATCATTATTTATTCCATATAACCATAATATTTTGTATTTTTTAAGTAGATATTAGTTATAGACATGATGTGATATGCATGGTGTAGGTATTGCAACCAAGTGCTCGACTTTTTTTACTGTGATTCCAAACATTTCCCTCATATCCAATGTTTTTCAATTTTATGCATTTGGAAGACACTAATCGAAGCATTGAATGAGAGAGTCCACCCCAATGTGAACTATTCGATGAACCAAAGATAATCCTAATCATATTCTCGTCCTTGATCTAAATGAAATCAATTTAAAAGTCTACCCATTATATTCCACCTTTGACTCCAAAAATCTCTCTAGAAAGAATATTTTAGGGTCCTTCCATGTAAGTGGGTCCCTTTCAATTGCCCTAACATTCACATACAATTGAGCATCCTAGAGTGTAAAATATCTATCTATTTCACAAGAGCTTTGGACATTGTGGGGGATTAGAAGAGGTGCAAGAAGGTGGATATGGAATGTTTCTTTGACCACTGCACGAAGATGAATAAGGTTACCAATGTCTCTTTCTTGCATTATTCTTTCTTTCGCCACTACCTCATCCAATTCTTGCTTTACGGTTTTTATTATCTCCATATTATATATAAGTTTAGTCATTACCTATTCAATTATGATACTGGTTATGTCGTTGCTCGCAACAAACAAATTCTACAAGAATAACAAACATAAAAACCACCTTCTCTAAAATACATTAGAATAATGAAATAAAATAATGTATCAATTTCTTTTAACAAACTAATTACATATAATATTAAAAATTATTTCCTTAGTACTTATATTTATATTTTTTTATTATAGATATGAATATAATATATTAAAATAATTTATAAACTAATTATATAACATTAAAAATTATTTTCTTAATAATTATATTTTTATTATAACTATAAACATATTATACTAAAATAATTAATTAAAAAAAATCCCTTATAACTAAATTAAAGAGAACTAACTAAAACAAGAAATTAAATAAGGACTAACTAATACAAGAAATTAAAGAGAAAGGTCACACTGAACAACTAAAACAAAAAATGAGTTTTATGTACAAGATGATTTATAATAAAAGGTCATTTGATTGATATTTTATCTGAAAAAATAGCATGCTAAAAATATAATTATATAAGTGATGATTTAAAATAATTATTCAATAAATTACAGAAAATAAAGTATAAAACATCCAACACAAAAGAGTGTCCATTTCACATAACAAAGTTTTCTAACCTTTTCTCTTAATATTATTAAATAGATGGAAAATATGACCCTCACTAAATCTTAGTATAAAGTACTTGCGACTTCACAAAAGTTCAAGCTCGTCATTAAAAGCCAACATTGATCATAGACGCACCTCATTGAAAAGGGTTAATTAGATTGCCAATAAATTTTTAAAAAAAAATTGAATCAGAGGAGGAGGCGACAATGGTTGTTTTGAAGCCGAGGCGGAGAGTCATTAAGGGGCCGTGGCGCTTTGCCAGATGGAAGAGGGACTCATTAGGGCTTTTACCCAGCAGGAGGATGCTTTCAATGAGTGGCCAGGGTCGGGGTCCGGGTGGCAAATGTTTAAATGCCTTGGTAGAAAGCTTTAAGAATATCGGAGTTATCCCTGCCAGCAAGGAATAAAAAACCAGGCTCCATGAATTTGTGTCCATGTTTTTAATTTTCTCCTCTTTGCTGTATGTTGGAGGAGTTATATAGGGAAAAGTTAGTGGCCTGTAGCTTAATCTTTTCAAATATTTGTTTGTTTGGCAATCTGCAATGAATGTCACAAAACAGAGAAAAATGCTGTGAATACTGTTAAATACAGCGGTGATCCCATGCGCGTGTATTTGTTTCTAAAATAATGATACTGAAATGTATGTGTCAGAAAGTTCATAAACGTCGCTTAGTGCCGTTCAAAGTGGAATCGGTAAGCGGAAAGTTTAAAGGAAAAGGACGCTCAAAACATTCCTGTGTAACAACAGACGTTATTTATATTTGTGTTTGATGAGAAAAAGACGGGGAAGAAGAAAGATGAACCATACACCTATAGGAAGTCACAATTAATATAGCCATTTTTGCACCTTCATCTTTTCAAACAACTTGTGATTTGTCCAGAAACAGAAAGCAAATATTTGTTTGTTTTCCAATCACTGAATATCACACAATAAAGAAAATTGCTCTGAATAGTGTGAATGTTGTGTATTTGCATTTGTATTCTCATCCCCTCAATTAAGACGGCCATTTTTTCAAAGAAAAAAAAGTTTGCCTTGGACAGATATTGTTTTCCAATGACCTGTATAAGATTTTTAATGATTTAACTCTGAGTAAGGTGGTAGATGAGGGTAACAGCGGCTGCTCCGACGTCTAGTTTATTTTGTTTAATTTAATTTAATTATTGAAAATGCAGTATAGCAAAACCTATTTCAGATATTTACAGTCACTATCGAAATACTTCCAAGGGAGAATGGAAAAACACTGGGTAAAGACAAAATTTATATTAGATTTATAGAAATACACAAGTTTTCAAGGAAGGAAATCGAAAAAAACAATTATGTTTACTTGTCCCAAATAACGCATGTTCTCTGTGTATTTTTGCTTCAGAATCTACACCCCCAGGTAATTGCACAAAAATGATGTTTGTAATTACGTTCCTTTGGAGCATAAGATTTCAAAGCTTAATCTATTGAAAATGTTATAGACGAAAAAAGAATAAATACTTGCATAAACCTAAATGCGAGACAATATTCATACAATGGGTTGAATTGCATAAAGTTCGTCAAATACAGGAAAATTTAATTAGTCGTAATGGTACACTTGTTGGTTGCATCACATAGGGGTAGCATTTTAAGTGCCATTTTGCTGCTAAAAAGAACAACTTGCCTAGATTGAGGAAGCTCCTTTAATGCGCTGTCAAGTCTAGGAAGCCCAAAAAGCTGTGCCTTAGAGTGGGGTCCGGTGTTTGGAGCTCTCATTCTTATTAAAATGGGATGTAGGGTTTCATTTTTTACTCCAAAAATAACAATAGTTGAATTTGGAGAGAATGTTAAAGATACTTCGAAAAAGAATTTAAGAATGACATGAAAACATAAATTATGGTATTTTGATTGTAGTTTCTAAATATATAATTTTTTCCAATACCTAGATGATAAAAGTGTGAGAAATAGATACATTTATGACAATAGGTTGGTCATTTTATATAAAAATGATGAAGAGAGTGCATGTGTACGAACACACTTTTTTTGTGTAAACAATTGAATTTTTGTATGAAATTTCATATATAGATAAGTGAAATATTGAAGATTGTTGAGAATATATATATATATATATAGGTCAAGATAGCTGAAAAATTTAAACTGCAAGTGTATGAATGCAACTTTTTTACCTTAACTTCATAAAAATTAATTTCTTTGAAAATCATACTTGACAATGTGTAGATTGTTGAGATATAAATTTTATAGAATTTTGATTAATATTCAAAAGGTTATAAGGGAAATTGTGACGATATGTATATAGTCCATAATGAGGTATGTTATGTATAAATTAAGTAATAATTATAAATAATATTCTAACATTAGATAAATTTATTAGAACTGAAAGGTAAAACCATGAGAAGTAATTACCAAGTATAAAATATTGAAGAGATCTAAAATAGGAAGAGAGAGATGAAGAAAAATCCAAAAACCTTAACATTCTATGAAGGCCTAGGTTGCCATCAATCCAAAGCAGGCTCCCATGTTTCTAACTAGGATGTTTATTTGATCAAAAAATGGATAGGTGTCTCTTCTGAAGTATACAAAGGAGATGGAGGCTTATTTACAATCTTTAAATGGGAAGGCTCTAGAAGCTCAGGCTTGTGCTCTGACCTCTCAATCTTTTGAAAACCTAGAAGGTGAGAAAAGTATTCTGAGCCCTAGATCTGGTCCTTACAAGGAAGATCATGTGGCCATTATTTTGCATGAGATTACAAATGTAGATCCTCATAGTCATGAGGTCCTAAAGATTGGAGAGGATAAAGAGTTCATATAGGAGACTATGGAGCTCACGTAAGCCATTTCTCACTTAGAATCATGAGCTCTGATTAGTAGGTTTTCTAGAAAGTGGCCAGCCATTGGACAAATTGAAGCTTATATAGAAAAAAATTGAGGTAAAAATTTTGAGATTAAATTTTTACCCAAAGGCTTCTTCATAGTAGTTTTCCCTTATAAAGACAATCATGACCTAGTCCTTAAAAAATCTTTTAGGGTCTTATATGGAGTTGGACATTGGCTTCAAACTTGAAAACCTAACTTTTATGAGAGTTTGAAACATCCAGGTAGTTTTGTTACTTGGGTGAGACTCTATGGCCTCCCAGTATAATATTGGAGTCATAACTATCTAATATATCCATGTAATTTTCTTGGATCCTTTGTGTAAATTGACCCAAAAGTAGAGGAGGGATACTTAACTTCTTATGCAAGGATTAAGTTTTTGATCAATCTTTTAAAAGCAGTCCCAAAAAAATACTAATCAAGTCCTAAGGATGAGAGTGGAGTCAACTAGTGGATTTTGAAAACATCCCTTTCCAGTGTTTCAAGTCTAAAAACATTGGACATATTTAAAAACATTGCCCAGAAAAGGATACTAGGATACCTATGGCATATTTCCATCAAAAATGGAAATTGATTTCATCTTATTCAATGAATTTTTATTTTTTAAACTCTAGGAATTTTTTGTCCAAGTAGAAGTAGGCTCGAGAAAAAAATAAGGGTCTAATGTGCACCTTGAATACTATTGTTGTTAAAGACGAACCATCTTCCTCTTTCCCACAAGAGGGAGTTTCACCCTTACCATCACTCTTACCTAAGAGGGCCATTCTCCACCTAAAAATAAGAGGGTGAATATTCCTGAGATGAAAGCTTTGCTAGTGAAGTTAGGTAAGCCAAATTCACTCTTTTTGAATACCTTGATCAAAGGGTGTGATTTCATTTAGAAATAATACCAAGCTATCAATAATATTATTCAACACTCAGATCATATTTTGGATAATGAAAATTTGTCCCCTAATAAGGATTTATATGCTCAAGTGGAGAATCCTATTATTGACGCATTGATAAGTGACTCACAAGTAGATGAATCTAAATTAGAAGAGGAACTAAATTCAAGAGAGTATTTAACTATTGTGCAAACCCAAAAAAATTTATTGAATCCAAATTATGGTGCAAGAATGAGGAGAGGTAGGAAATATAAACTTTCACATGTTGCTTAAGAAGTTTTATGTCGCAAACAAGATAATTTAGCAAAAAAATTAGCTCTGATAAATGGGAAGTGAAAGTCCTCCCACATAGATCATGAAAATATTATCTTGTAATGTTAGGGGCCTTAGTGCCCCTAGAAAAATATGTTTGGTTAAACTTTTGCTCTCTTCAAAATGTCCTAATGTTTTGTTGATTGAAGAAACAAAATTATGTTCTGAAGATGCCACCTTGTTGATGCAGTTTGGCTGGAGAAATTGGAAGGCTTCCTTTATGGAAGCAACAGGGGCATCGGATGGTCTAGTGATTATTTGGGTCCCTTATAGATTTTATGTAGATCTTGTTGAAGTTGATACTTATTGGAAATTTTGTAAAATATCTTGCCTTAGATCTGATTTGTCTCTCTTCTTGCATAACGTCTATGGTCTTAATGATATTCAAAGCAAAATGAATCTTTGTGGCTGATTTGTTAATGATAAAATTTCTCTATGTAGTGATTTTAATGCTATTTTACATCATTCTAAAAAAATTGGTGGTAATCACTCTGGGCCTTTAGGTAATCTTGATTTTTATTGGTTCATTACTAGAAATGAGCTTCTTCATTTACCTCTTAAAGTGGGTTTTTTCACCTAGAGAAATAAAACAATTGAGGATTAAAGTATTTTGGAATGTCTTGATATATTCCTTGTCTCTAATTCTTGTATGTCTCAAAATTGGTTGATGGAATCTTTAATCTTATCCTTTGCTACCTCAGATCATTTACTAATTATTCTATCCACTAGTATTTATTAGACACCCCCACATTGTCCCTTCGAATGGGAAAAATGTGGCTTAGAGATCAGAAAATTGGTGAATGAATTGATCTATTCATTCTAACTCTCCCATGTTATGGATAGCCAAAAAACTCCAATTCATCAAATGGTGTCTTAGACTGTGGAACATCAAATATTTCAAAAATATTTTTCAATAAAAAGTTAGAGTGGAAGTGACCTTGGAACAGTTTAATCATAAAAAATTTCAAGGTGGCATGGATCAAGATTCATATAGGAAAAAAAAATCCCTCCTTGATGACTATGAAGAATTTAACCAACGTGAAGAAATGTTTTGGAAACAAAAGTTCAAGAATGTTCATTAAAAGGAGACAAAAACATAGCCTTTTTCACAAATCAGTCAAGATCAAAAGGAACATTAACCACATCTCTTAGATTCGATCATCAGATGGAATCCTCTTGAACAATAAATATGACATAAAAAATGAGGTAGTTATTTTCTTCTCTAATCTCCTTAATAGTGATATTTTTTTCTGACTTTCATGCCCAAAACCACAACTTAAACTTCATCGCAAGATTGGTCACTCCAGTTCAAAATGAAAGGCTTATGGCCCCCTTTTCACTTTATAAAGTTAGAGATGTTGTTTTTTCCATGTAAAAGGATAAATCCCTTGATGCATATGGTTTCCTATCATACTTATTTTATGCTTTACGAGATTTAGTGGGTGAGGAAGTTTTACAAGTGATTGAAAACTCCAAAAAGAGATCTAATGTTTTTGAAGATCTAAATTTCACCTTTATCTCTCTCATTCCCAAGGGAGACTTAAGAATATTTTAGTGATTTAAGGCCTATCTCTCTTTGTAATATGGTTTATAAGATAATTTCAAAGGCAATGGCATTAAATATTATGAAGATTTTGGTGTTCTTGATCTTGGAGGAGAAGGTTGGGTTTATCCCTAGTAGGAGTATTTAAGAAGATGTGATTATTTCTCATGAAATTATTCACTCCATTTCGGTTCCTCACCAAAAAGTTATGATGTTAAAACTTGACATCAACAAATCTTATGATATAGTAAATTGGTGATTTCTTCTTAAGATCCTAAAGAAATTTGTTTTCAACAAACCGTGATGTAATTAGATTTTTTGTTGTATATCTAGCCCAAAGTTTTCCATTCTAGTACATGATAGTCTAGTAGGTTTCTTCCAAGCCTCAACAAGTATTCACCAGGGTGATTATTTATCCCCCTTTCTTTTCATTTTGTTGGCTGAAGCTTTAGGTAGATTGGTGAAATCCACTAAAGATGTATCCTTGTTGTGTCATATTCAGGTGTCTACAAGCATTGAAAATATGACACATAAGAAGTTTGATGATTATACATTCTTATTTGGCCAAGCATTAGTTAGGGAAGCTCAAACTTTCAAAGACATTCTTTTCAGTTATGAAGCTACCTTAAGGAAATAGTTAATATAAGAATATCTAAAACTTTCCTCCTAAATTGCTCAAACTAAACACAATAAGTTATCTCCCTACTGCTTGGCTTTCATATTGTCAAACATCCTTATAAATACCTAGGGGTCCCTCTTTTCTTGGGTGTCTCATACCCAGTTCATTGGGAGGGACTAGTTCAATATTTAAAGAATCACCTAGTTTCTTGGCAAGGTAGATGGATAACACTAGAGGATTGCATCATGGTCATTAAGTCAGTCTTGAGCACCCTACCAATCTATTGCCTTGATTATTTAATCACCTAATCATATTGTCAAGCATCTGAAAAAAATCATGAAAAAAATCTTATGATAAGGAGCTCGTAATCAAAGGAAAATCCCACTCTTGAAATAGGAAAGGGTTTGTAAAATTGAGAAGATGAGAGGTACTAGTCTCAAGGATTCGAACCTCCATAATAAGGTATTTGGAGTAAAATTGATATTAAGCATGGTGTCCAAATTGGACGCTTTATGGGATAAGGTGCTTCGAAGCAAATATTTATCTTTAGAGGATATTTGGAGTATAATTTCTATTTAAAATCCCCCATAAGGATATCATTTATATAATTTTCTCCTAAAATGTAGACACATTATTATTGAGCACATCTCTTGAACCCTTAACAATGGAAGGACTTATGGGATGATTCATATAATGGCCACAAACCCCTCACTGTGACTCTACATTTCTCTGATGCTAAGTGTATCCTCTCTTCCACCTAGAACACTTTAGTGGAAAACTATTTTGAATTATTGGTCAACTCTAGATTACCCTTTTGGGGCTAGAGAATTTTTGATGGTATGGATATTCAAGTGGACCAGGTGGCCCACTTATCCAACTACTTGAGAAATAGGATTTTTTTTCCTAATGACAATGTTGATTCCCTCCACTGGATTGGGGCCAAATTAGGGAGGTATAAAGTAAATCTTACTTACCAAATGGTTGATACTATTGACAACTTGATGTCCTAGGCATGATATCTTTTTTTGGCAAAAAGATGGGGTTTTTGCTTGGCTCATGGTTTAGGTCTAGATCTTAATTCAAGATTTACTCATGAATATTGGTTTCATTGGTCTATCATGGTGTTATTTATATAAAAGTAATGAAGAAACAACAAATCACCTTCTCTTTGATTTCCCTTTTACAACTTAGTACTAGATTTGGCTTTGTTGTAGGTTGGAGTGGTCTTCTGTTTGGCCTTTGATACTACTCAATACCTTTTCCTCTTGGCCTATTGAAGACTAAAATAATTCACTCTATGTCTTATGGTGGGTCATCCCTATGAAGTTGGTTTTGACACTTTGGAAGGAATGAAATAAATGTATCTTTGAAGACCAAAAGAATCCTCTCCCTATGGTTCTTAAAGAAACTAAAGTTTCAATTTCTAAATTCATTATTCCTCAGGATAAAAGATGAAATGGACACCTATCAAGATGGGACATGAATATGTGTGAAAAATGTAACTTGATCTCTCTCCCCCTATTAATGGGTAAACCTTAATTGGTAAAAAGAATAGGATTGGAATGTGGGACTAGATTCCACCACCTGCAAGATGTTTCAAACTAAATTTTAATGGAGCCTCCAGGGGGAATCCAGGAGATTCAGGAGCTATTTGTATTATCGAAGACTATATAGGATCACTCATATGACAAATGTCTATGAAAATCCAAGATGGGCCAAACAACAAAGCAGAAGCACAAGCGTTAGTAAGAGGGATTGTTCTTGCAATCTAGTGTGACATTTTGAAGTTGATAATGGAAGGTGATTTGTAGGTCATTATCTTGGCTATGTAAAATAAATAAACCACTTCTTATCACTTTGAAAACATATTTGGAAACACCTAGGAGAAATTGGAGGTTTTCTCTTCTATGGAGTTTAACCATTGCTTCAAGGAGGCAAACATGACAGTTGATTTCCTTATCAATTGTGGAATTGACCAAGATGAACGTTATAAGGTCAATAACATGAGAGAGGCATGAGATGATTACCCATCCCTCTCCCTAGTCAAATTGGATTGAATCATTAGCTCTTTTGTCTCCTTTTGTATTAATTTTGTCAAAGAGAAATTTCAAAATTAGTATGTTTAGAGGGGAGTTTTTTTAGCGCTATTTTCTTTTGGTGGAGTCTATGATGATGGAATTTTCTGTAGTATAATATTTCATCATGATCTTACTAAATCCCCCTCATAAATTTTTGATTGACTAGGGATGTAAATCATTAATGTATCAGTGGTATTTTTTATGTGATATTAATTCTAAAAAATAGTATATAGTTTAACGTAAACATATTAGAATATTCCTTCAATTTTTTTAAAGAGTATTACTTTATATTTATTGAAAAATTTAATAAATATTCATCATATAGCATAATTATGAGAAATTATGGCTTATCATGATTTACTCATAAGTAGAAATATAAATTCATCATTCATTTTTGTCTATCAGGGAAATAGATATTTTTTTGTGTTGACTGATGTAAAAGTAATTAATGAATGCACAAATCACTAAACATTGATTCTGAAAACATTAAATTATAGCCTATTCATTTATAAATTTTCATTATGGTCATCGACTACTAAACTACCACCCTAGTTTCTCTTTCAATTCATATGTATAAAGAAACAAAGATAATTAAATAAGTTTCACATCAGTACTCTAATGATAGAGATTTTGTTATATTATTTTATTCATTATACTAATAATAATTATAACAAACTAGAATTTTACATTGAGTTATGTATAGAGAGTGATAATTATTATTTACATGTTACCTCAATCTAATCTTAGCTTCTTACATATTTATTTTCTCATTGTATAAAACAAGGGCTACGTAACAGCTAGTCCTTGACTTTGTATTGAGAATTGTTTATGCTAGAGTTTTCATGTAAATTTATAATGAAATATTACCATAATAGCTAACCTTGTCTAACTTGTTAGTACAATTTGAACTTGACTAAAAATTATTCTTTTGGAGAGCTTTTATGAGTACGTAGAAATTACACTTTAGTTATTTGAATGTAGTGATTTGTAAAAATATATAAATTTCTTAGTTTAAATTATTTTCCAATAAATATATAAATTATCACTATAATGCTTCAATGGTGCTTAATATTAGCATCAATTTGCACAAAATGGTTATTATTAATAGCACGATGGGTGTCATAATATTTAATTTGTCTAAAATTATACATTGACCATATAACAATTTTTATTTTTTTAAAAATTTAAGTAAATTAGGGCTCATAAAATAAATGCAAAAAACTATCTCAACATAAAGAATAAAAATTGTCAACCATGTGAACCATGCAAAAGAATCTATGCAATTTATTTTCACTGCCACATCAACATCCATGGAAGCATACATTTTTCATAGAGAATTCCAACAAATATTATATACAAAGGTCAGTGTACCAAGAAATATGAGAGATCAGTTTCATATTAATGTAAATTTAACATAAATATCATAAAAATATATAAATAATTATTAAATAAAATATGATCATTCAAATAATGAAAGATATGTGTTAATTATTTTCAAAAAAATCAATCATAATGTTTTTGGGACATGTATTATTGAGGCCATGCTAAGGGATAGTAAAACTTTCTTATTCCACAATAAAAAATGATTTATTGAATGACTAAATGGGGAACAAAAGGTTTTGAGTGTAGGGCACCTATTTTAACAATTTATGCCATTATTTATGGTTGCTATGAATTTAACCTAAGAAGGGGTTCATCCAAGTTATACAAAGAGTGAAAAATATATCGATCCATAGGAAAAGACAGACACAAGGTTTTGAGTTTAGGTCACTTGTTGTGATAGTGGTTACCATTATTGCAAATTATTATTGGGTCATAAAAACATAGTCATTTTTTGATTAAAGTAAGACATTAGATAGGGTTTAGTAGTGGGCGTCATTGTTGTGGGTTGTTAATCCCTTCTTGTATCCTTTGTAAAATTTTATCTTTGTAAATAAACTAACTAAAGCCATGGTTACCATGGTTGATTTAGCTTCTCAGAAGGGTGTATCCCTGATGGAAAATTAGGGCATCTATTCACTTGGATTTTAACCAAACAATGGGCTCCATGATAGTTCCCTCAATGCTAATAAAGGTAAAACATTTGAATTTTAGTTTCTAGATGAAATAACTGATGTTATTTTAGACTATAGGCAAATAAACGTTATTATTTTCTTCCTTCATGGTGTCTCATATGAACAAGACTCTTATAAATGGGATAATATGAATTAGTAAAATAAGGGGTGGATGTTACAACCAATGAGGGGGTTGGTTAAAGGGTATGTTTTATGTATGTTTGTGAATTGTAAAAATGCACAATTTGTTTTATAGTATGACCCTTAGGTTATTTATGGAAAATATATTATTTATAAGCATGGAATTTTAATTACCAATCATAATGTAGTTCAAGATCTAGATATCCCATGTGGATTGAGTTCCCTTTTCTCAACCTCATTGTAAGGCCCTTACTGAAGTAAATCACTAACTAGGTTTGCAATGTGATTTGGTGCAAAACTAATAATGATAAATTTTCTAGTCTAGGAATTCATCCTCATGCATGTATTGAGATGGACCTTACACATATCTTTCTTATTTAAGCTACTTGGTCACAGTTTTGAAGTTTCATAACCAATGCCTTTTTTTTACTATGGTAAAGAAGGACATCTCATTTGAGATTGTCCTTCTCCTAGAACTAAGTGAAATAAGTAAAATATACATGAAGAATCTTAAATAAAAAACAACTAGGTCTAACTCTCAAGCTAAAATGACTAAACTTTTTTATTTGATTAGGTAAAATTAATAGGTTTTACAAGGCCCTGTAAGTTGAGTATAAGAAAACTACAACCTGAGTATAAGAAAAAGTAAGATAAATCACAACAAACTATAAGTGCTAAGGATAAAAGTACATAATTACAAAAATAAAAAACTACCAAATAGAGTAGAAGACAAAATAATGTAAGTATAAAAATAAATTGCTTAGGGAGGAAGGAATCCTCCATGAGTTCCATACTAAAATCAGTGTCCTTCACCTTCTCCATCATCTTGTTCTTAGTGATCTTTGACCAAGCTCTATTACTAAAACCTTCTACACCATCCTTTTTAATAATCATCGTCAGATTATTTTAAGGAAGCTCCTTCCTCATTGTCTTTTTGAGGGGTGATTTGAGAGAGGGTTTTGGAGAATGGACCTCTGCCACCTTAGTAACCTACTTCTAAATGACCTCATCCCCAGTGTGTTGACAAAAGGATTGCATCATTTTGAAAGCTTCCCTATTAATGGATTTTCACTATTTTATCAATCTAGTTAGGCTAATACCAACATTGTTTAGTTTAGTTTTAAACCCTTCTAGTTATTTTTGTCCATCTTGATTACCTTCAAGCGAGGGGCCTTAACTTTTCCATAAGACTCCATAGTATTCCCTTCCTCAAATGCAATAGGTTTTGGTTTGGTTAAAATAATTTGGAGAGGTATTTCCCTGATAGTGATCTTGGAGAAGGGGCTTGTGGGGGATGGGCTAGGTAGAGGGTGGTGCAAATCTATGTTAGGGTCTTCCTCAGGGGAATCCTCCTTCATAGAATACCTTCTTGACATGACTTCCTTCTCATGTAGGGTTTCTACATGTTTAACCAACAAGAGGATAAGGCGTTGATTAATGATAATATTAACTTCATTTATTTGGAAGAGAGTGTTGTGTATTCTAGGGACTTAAGTAGGAAGAAGGGAAAGCTAATCTTGAAACCTTGGAAGCCATTAAATAGTAGAAAATTTTATGAAAATATAAGCATACACATACCTTCTAGGGTAGTATATCTCATAACATGCAAGCACACCTCTAGGACTAGTATATGCAAAAATAAACATCCCCACTAAACTTATGATAACCTCTCATCTAACAGTAGGACCATGATTTCACTTTGAATCCCCTATAAATTAGCTTTACCCAGTCCTTAGCTGATGGTTTCCACCTAACATGTTTTCTTAAAAAAAATTTGGATGGAGAAATGATTTTATTTTCCACATCCCATTCTCTAAACATTATTTTCTCTATAGTAGAATCCATGTTTTATCATTCGAGGGAAAAGGCCTCCATTTTCTATTAATGGCTAAATCACATTCCATGGTTTAAATTGATAAAACATACTAAATCATATTCCATAGTTAAATCAAATCATGCCATTAAGGTTCTTGACAGTACAAAAACTAGCATAGTTCATTTATAGTATATCTTACTCTTAGGATGGGTGATATGATTCAAAACCTACTTGATCAAGCTCTATATAAAGATGTTATGGAACAAGCATGGAGAGTAGTTAAAAACAATAAATAACTTAGTGACCCTAGTTCTAACTCTTCAAAAGAGATTATATCTAGGGTCTATAGTATGTTTGATAAGAGTGAATTACAAGGAGACTTCCTACATAATACTAGATAACATTCTCACTTTCTAGTCAATAGTGGAGCTTCCACCTTTAACTGAAACACTAAGGAATCAGTTCATCTCAATAATTGGTTCTGAGATTTGATATCAGAGCCAAATAAATTTGTCCCACTTCCCGAATGAAGTGTAGAATATTTTCCTAGAATGTGAGTGGATTTTCAATCCTAGACCATAATTTTTAACCTAATAACACTCTACATGTTTGGCATCCAGATGTTATTTTTATCAAAGAAGTAAAAATAGGTGGGGTAAGACTTGAATCTTACCTCAAACAAGTTTGGAAATATTCAACATTTTTTCACTCCTCATATCCTGATGGTTAAAGTGGAGTGGTAATTCATGTCTCCCCATGAATCAACACCCTCATTTTTCAATAAGGGGGAGATCATTCCCATCATTGTATTTGGATCAATTCCTTGTCCAAAATAAAATTATTGAGTTCTACTCAATCTACGTGTAGGAAGAGCTAAGTAAATTTTTATTCAATCAGAATAGAGGATTTAATAGAAGTATATACAAAGTTATTTTCTAATAATATCCTAACCAACTACGATCTTTTTAGAGAAGAGTGTCCCAAAATTTTCAAGAATACAGTAAAATAATGTAATAATATTTTCTCAAAGTTGTATTAGATGCTATGTTATCATTCCATTGCTATTACATTTTTTACAAATATACTCCCTAAACAACTCAAATTTTGTATTTCCAAGGGATTTGATGAGTATATCTACTATATATACATCTGTAGGGTAGTACTGGAGCTGAATATGTTGGTTTAAAACTTGTTATTGAATGTAGTGACATTTGGCCTCTATGTGCTTTATTCATTCATGATAAACAAGATTCTTCACAAGCTTTAACACACATTGATTATCATAATGAATGATGGGTGGCTTCTTTTCATTATAACCCATAACAGCTAATATGCGATGTAACCATATCACCTCACACACAACTCCACATGAAGAATGATACTCTACCTCAGTAGATGAGAGAGAAAGAATAGTTTGCTTCTTACTAATCCATGAGATTAGTCTAGATCCAAGATTAAATATGTATCCTGATGTTGACTTTCTATCATCAACACATCCATTATAATCCAAGTCAATGTATCCTTAAATGAAGAACTGACTATTCTTCTTATATTCTAGACCATAATCAAGTCTACCTCAAGCATATCTCAAAACATTCTTTGCTGCAACCCAATGACATTTATTCAATTCTTACATAAATTTGGAGAGATAACTTATAGAAAAACATATATCTGGTCTGGGGTAGGTCAAGTAGATGAGACTCCCAATGAGTTATTTGTAAAGATTTGCCTCTACCTGAGGTGAATCCTGGAATCAAGAGAGTTGTAAACCTTTCTTCATCGGTGTTCAAAGTGGTTTACAGTTTGTCATTTTTTACTTTTCTAGGAGTGTCTTGGCATATTTTATCTGGGAGATAAAAATGTGATTCAATTTCTACCATATATCTAAGTCAAGATAGTAATGTAGTAGCCCAAAATCAGTCATATTGAATGATCTTTTGAGGTTATTCTTCACAATATCAACCTGATCTTATGAACTTATAGTGATCAAAATATCATACACATATAGAATAAGAATGATGATATATGTTCCTACCTTATTTATGTACAAGTTAGAATCTGAGGGGATATGAGTAAAACCATGCTGGAAAAGGTGATCATCTATTTTGGTGTACCATGCCCTAGGAGCTTGTTTTAGTCCATAAAGTGATTTGATGAGATGACATACTTTTTAGGATGTTTTTCATCAACAAATCCTTTTTTTTGGGTCATGTATACTTCTTCCTTTAGATCACCATTAAGAAAATAACTATTGATGTCCATCTGCTAAGTCACCATCCATTTTGTGCTTCCAGTGTACAAACAACTCCGATGGTTTTGATCTTTGCCATGGGTGCAAAGGTCTCTTCGTAGTCAATACCATCTATTTTATACATATCCCTTTCATACAAGTCATGATTTGTGTTTGTTGATGGATCCATTTACCTTTTATTTTGTTTTGAAAATACATTTACAGCGTATGGGTTTCTTTCCTATAGGCAGATCGACCAATTCCTAAGTTTGATTCTTCATGAATGAGTCATACTTAGTATCTATTACTTTCTTCCATTATGTTGGATTTAAAGCTTTGAAAACATTATTAGGTCGAAGCTATCGATAATTGTACTAATGAGTGAAAATTTACCTCGTGTCTTGTCTGACTCCTTGTTTTGACTTTGAATGTATGGGAGTCTCTACTACTTCCTAGTACCCTCTTCATATGAGAACTCTACTACTGTTATAAAGAACTAATTTTCTAATGTGAATAACTACCTTGTGGATGTTCTAGTTCTCCAAGATCCACATATAGATCCCTTTGTAGCTTTTCTTCCTAGTGAGAAGTATCCTCATCATCTAACTTAGGAAGTAATTAGTGATAGGTGATTCGTATTGATTCACCATTATGTGTCTCTAAGTCAAAGGATGATTCATCAAAAACCACATCTCTGCTTTTGTAGATTTTCCTCAACTCAGGATCCTTGAGATGATATGCCTTTGAGGTAGTGATATATTGAAATAGGATGCGTGGGAGTGTTTTAGACTCAAGTTTATTCCTCTTTTGATCTAACATATGTATATATTTTATGCAACTAAATACTCATAAATGAGAAATAGATGGATGTTTACCACTCCATACCTCTTCCCATGTTTTGTCCTTTAAAAGTCTTGTTGGTGCCCTATTAAGAAGATAAATAACTATCTAGACTGCTTCTACATAGTAACGTGTCTCTAGTTATGTTTTTGATAGCATACATTGAACCATTTCTATCATAGTGCAATTGCATTGCTCAATAATTCCATTATGCTGGGGCTTATAGGCAACAATCAAATTCTATTTTATTCCTTGCTAGTTCAAGAATGCCAAGAATTTATTTCCCATGAATTTCCCCCTTGATATGAGTGGAGGTGAATTAGATGTCATCCAATCTCTTTTAAAACATACTGATAGAAGACCTATAAATAATGAAGAGCTTAAATCTTATTTTTTAAGAAGAATACCCACATCTTCAACAGTAGTCATCCAGAAATAGTTGGAAGTACTTGTATCCTAAGAATGAAGTAGGTAGTGGGCCATTTAGATCGATATGAAGAACCTCTAATTATTTCTTAGCATGAAAGTAGATTTCTTTTAATGGATCCTTGTGTTGTTTACCTGCAAGGCATCTAGGGCATATAGGCAAGGAACTGGACAACTTGGGAAGTCCATGTACCATCCCTTTGAAACTTATCTGGTATAAAGATCTAATTGATAATTGACCATAACAATAGTGCGAGAGGGTAGTGGATTCTACTATTGAGGTAGATAGAGCTACTGTAGAATATGAAATAACATCTAAAAAATAACTTATCTTTCATAAAATCTCAGTAATAATTTTACCTTTTCTTGAAATCAAGTAGGTTTTAATGCCATTTTCAACAAGAAACTCCAAATTCACTTGATGATTAAAAAGATAACTAAATGATAAGAGATTAGATGTCAATCTAGGAAAATATAATACCTTTTTAATTGTATATTTTCATGTTTCGAAGGGAATGGTAACTTGATGTATTCGTTTTATGACATACTCCTTATCATCAGTGATCCTAACCTGATCTCTAGTGGGTTGGTTTGTCAGTGAATCAAATAGTTTTTTGTCACCTGTCATGTGCTTAGTGGCACCTAATTCAATCAACCAGATATTCCTCGTGGGTTGTCAAGTCTAGAAGACTAGTACATTCTTGTCTTTGTTAGTTGTAGATTCATCATCTTGTTGAGAAATAAGATGTCCCTTCTACTTCCATTGGTGGTGACATATTTTCAACTTCTAAGTATCATCATGCCCTAATGTGATTGGCTTGCTAGTATATCCTTTCTTTTGGCTATCGTATGAGTAGTTGTGTACGTTGTGAGTGTCAATGTGAAAAATGTGACACCACCTCTTCAACTTCTATGATTGATGAAAAGATAATTGTTATTATTGTTTCTATGATTTCTTTTCTAGAATTTCTTTGCATTTTTTTTGACCTTGTTGCTGCTTCATGTGAAGATCTTTATCTTCAAACTCATCTTGGGCTGAGTTGATGGTTTCTTCCTATTGCAATAGGTTCACGAGCTCTTCAAATGACACTTTTTGTTTAGAGACATTTAGTGTCATGATGAACACTCTGAATTGAGAAGGGAGTGCTTATAAGGTGATGAAGACCAAAGTTTTATCATCTATCATTTCACTAAGAGCTAACAACTTAGTTCGTAGCTCAACCACTCGACATAAGAATTCCTGAACTATTATTTCAGACTCCATAGTCAGTGTATGGAGTTTTGAATATAGATGGAGAATCTTCATCTAATTTTTCACAACATATATAGTTGCTAATTTGTCCCATGCTATCTTTGCTTACTCAGTGCTCCTAATATGTAGCTTCACATTGGTAGTGATGCTTAGCATAATCAACATTAGGGCCTTTATATTAGTTTGTTCATATTTTGTGAGTGCATCAAGATCAGTGGGAACTTGTACATTGTTTGTCACAATACCCCATAGTCCTTGGAACTAAAGGATCATATGCATCTTTATTTTCCAACTAGTATAATTTGGCCCTTTTAGAAGTTGGTTGTTCGATAGGGGCAATTTTGGAATAGACATCTTCACAATTTTACAAGAAAAAATAGTATTTATTTGCTTCAATATAAAAGAATTGGATGTACCTTGTTTAGGAATTTTTCTCGAGTCTTCTTCCACTATATTTTCTTGGACAACTTGGATGACTCATTCATGTCTCAAATCTTCAGACTTCTTCAACTGTCTATGAGTTCAAATTCAGCCAGCTTCTCCAATTTGCCACTGCGAGTTTCAAATCCCAATCATCTCGATCCCAATCCTTAATAATATCAAGATCAAACAAATAATTTAGGGTATATTCATAGCTTCATTTTTGAAATCAAACTCTCTAACTCTATAAAAATTGCACAGTTTAAAATACATAATTCATCTATATCTGTCTAGCCTATGAAATTTGTATCTACAGCTACATAAATCAACCTGAAAGAAAAAGAAACAAAGAAGCATGAAAAATAGACTAGAAGAAAAAAATAGAGCAAGAACAGTTTTTTATTCTGTATATTTCCTTGAATAATAAAATGTTAACAAATGTTACATAGACTAAAACAACCATATAAAAAGAGTATATATAGTGAAAGAGTAGTGAAAACTAAGAGAACTATTGGAAACCCTCAATTAGCACATTGTATGAACGGATCCAATTAACTAATTAGTGAGCTTATTATTAAAGAGAATAATTAACACTAACACCCCCTTTAAGTCTAACTAAGGAGACAAGTAAAAGAGGAAAGAGGGAAAACCCTGTGGGAATAAGCACCCCCCCCCTCCCCCGCCCTGTGTCAAAAGTACACTAAGTGTGCATGGCAGCTACTATGTTGCAGTGTTCTTCACCCCAAGAAGGTCTCATAGAAATTGAAACTTTTGCTCAATGAATGTCTTCGTGAAGATGTCAAAAATATGTTTAGAAGTGGCACAGTAATGCAAGTCAATGTCTCCATCACATATCAATTTGTGGATGAAGTGCATGTGGATCTTGATGTGTTTGGTCCACTGCCATTGTATGGGATCTCTATAAACCTTCAATGTACTTTGATTGTCACACCAAGTGATAGTTGGATGTTAAAAGAGGATACCAAGCTCAATTAGGAAGTGTTGCAACCAAATGACTTGAATGGTAACATTGACTGCACCTCTATATTCAGCCTCTATTGATGATAAAACAATGGTAGATTGCTTCTTACTTGACCAACAAATGGGGCTTGATCCCAAACTAAGAACATATCCTGAAGTGGACTTCCGATCAATGTTATCACCAACCCAATCAGAATCAGTGTAGCCAATGAGATCAAAAACACAACCTACTAATTATTGAATCCCATAGCAAATGGTTCCCTGGACATAGTGAAGTATATGATTGGAAGCCTTCCAATGTAGCTCATGAGGCTCTTGCATGTATTTAGAAACAACCCCCATTGCATATGAGAGATCTAGACAAGTGTGAGTGAGATAAAGAAGACTCCACACAAGTTGACAGTAGTGTGTGGAATCAACCAATGGTGTATCCTTGCCATCTTCAAGCTTGACCCCTGATAGGAAAGGTGTGACAGTTGGTTTGTAGTCAATCATGTGAAACTAAACCAGGAGATCTCGTGCATACTTGGATTAAGCAACTATGATTCCTGATTGATTTTGGTTGATTTCAAGGCCAAGAAAAAAATGTAGGAGACCCATGTTTGTCATAGAAAATCTTTCATGCAAAACAGTTTTAATTGCAACAATGGTGGTGGGTGAATAACCTATTATTAATAGATCATCTACATAGAGTTCTATTAGCAACAAAGAGTTAAATGTTCTCAGCATATAAACATTTGGATCAGATTTTCATCATATGAAATTTTGAGATAGAAGATAAGAATATATTTTAGCATACCAAGCTCTAAGTGCCTGCTTGAGGCCATAGAGTGACTTCTTGAGTCTACATGCCAATGAGGAATGTTGTACATACCCTTGTGGTTACTCCATGTAGATCTCCTCCTCAAGATCACCATGAAGAAATGCAATCTTCACATCTATGTGATGAACCTCCCACCTTCTTGATGTTGTAATGGCAAGAGTCAATCGAATGAAGTCCATTTTTGCCATTGGAGCAAAAGACTCATCATAATCAATGCCATGAACTTGTTGAAAACCTTTGGCAACCGACCATGCTTTGTATCTGCTCACATATCCATCTACTTATTTCTTTGTCCTATAGACCCACTTACATCTAGCAAGCTTACGATTGGAAGGAAGTGGAACCAAATCCCAAGTTTGGTTTGCAATGAGGGAGTTGTACTCCTCATCCATGGCTGCTTCCCAAAGAGGATTCCCTATAGTTTCTGCATAAGTATGAGGGTCAGATGCTAGAACCACATAGGCATGCATCAGCATGATGGGATCAGTAGCTGAGAGTACATGAGGGACTTCATATATATCAGCAAAGCTCCTTGTTCTTTGATTTTCCACATGGGATACTGAATCATCACTTGAATCCAGTCAAGGATTAGTTGTGGATCAGCATATGCATGCTCATGTTCCTTTGAATCAGTTTCATAAATATCTAAAATAAGATCAGAATGATTGCATGTATCTCTGAGATCTGTAAGATGAGGAAGCATAGAGGTGGTGGCATGTTGTTCCTGAGATGCATGTGGAAGACTTTCATAAAAGTAGACACTCCTCTCAATGAAGAGTGTTTCTATGGAAAGATCTAGTAGTATGTATTGCTTTACACCATCTGGATATCCAACACAGACGTATTTTTTTTTCTTTGAGGCTCCAAAGCCTTCCTCTTGTCTGCAGGAATGCATTCCCAAGCACGGGATCCAAGATGCATAAATGTGTGACTTTTGGTTGCATGCCTCTCCATGCTTCGAAAGGTGTTTGTCCTATGACAAATTTGTGAGAAGATCTATTTTGTATGTACAAATCACAGTTAAATGCTTCAGCGGGCAATTTAGAGGAAAGGGACCTAGCATACAACATGCATCTGGCCATCTATTTCAAAGATCAGTTCTTCATCTCAGCTACCCCATTTTGCTATGGAGTGTATGGAACTGTGTTCTGCAATTGTATTCCTACTTCATCACAAATATGTTGGACATCATTATTGAGATACTCCCCTCCATTATCTATGTAGGGGATCTTGATCATTTTCCTAGACTGCTTCTCTGCATGGGCTTTGAAAATTATGAGATTCTCAAACACCTCAGATTTGAATTTGAGTAAATACACCAATGTGTATCTTGTGCATTCATCAATGAATGTTAGCACATATATGGCTTTTCTCATGAAAGGTTTAGGAAATGGACCCATAATATCACTGTGAACAAGCTCTAAAGGAGAAGAGACTCTCCATGCATTCCCCTTTGGAGACTTTTCTTGTGGATGTTTTCCAAGAGCACATCCTTCATAAATTCCATCAGAAAATTCAAAGGCTGGCAAGCCTTTAACCATTCCTTGTTTGTTATGTTGTTGCATGTATCTAAAGTTTAAATGACCAAATCTTTCATGCCAAATTCTACATTCATCATTTTCATGTGCTAGAAGTAAAGTAGAATCTGATTTATCAACAAAATGAGAAAAAATGTACAGATGAGATTGATGATTTGCCTTATGAACAACAATTTTGGAGTTGTCTTGCATGTCAAATATGGTCACCGAATCAGGGGTGAATTCAACTCTCCTACCGGTTCCAGTATGTGTAATTTGATACACAGAAAGAAGATTAACAGAAAGCTTTGGAATATGTAAGACATTCTCAAAACTTCCAATTCCAACCTCTACCATCCCTATTCCAGTTGCCTCTATAGGAGAACCATGTCCCATTAGAATAGGAGAACCAGAATATGGTTTCAAAGAAGAAAGAGCATCTTTTGTGGCTGCCATGTGGTGTGAAGCTCTAGAGTCTATGATCCATGCATCTGAAGAATGAATAGAAATCAATGCAGGAGCATTGTCTCGTGTTTCAGGTGTTTTTTCTTCTTGCTTCTTCTTGGCACTCTCAGGGATAAGGTTACCAAGATTATGTTGTTGAAGTGTCCGAGCCATGAGATCAATGGTCTTCTTCATGCATAATGATTCTGTATGGTACCCACAATTGCAATAGCTGCACTTTGATTGGCCCTTTTTTTCCTTCTTTTCTTTTGAGCCAGTAGATCCATCTGGAGGTTTGGAATTGCCTTCCTTTCTTGGATATGAATCCTTTTTCCATTTGCCTTTGAATTGTTGGTTGGATTTGGAATTGTTCTTCCCACTTGGATGCACAACAAGTGCATGAGCTTTGGAATTCTTCAATGTGCCCATCTTTATAAGCTTATCTTGTTCATGTACTAGAGACTCAATGAAGGTATCTAGTGTGGGCATCTTCCAAGTTGCTCCTGTTATTTTGTTCCCACATGGTTTTCCCTCTTTCCCCTTTTACTTGTCTCCTTAGTTAGACTTAAGGGGGGGTGTTAGCGTTAATTATTCTCTTTAAGGGATGCATCTGTTGATATCTTAACACAAGTAGCATAGTTTGGTTTTGTATATCGGCAATAAAAAATATTGTACTTTTTCTTTCTGGCACCTAGGCTCTGATACCACGTGAAATATGTAGCTACAGCTGCATAAATCAACATGAAAGAAAAAAGAAACAGAGCAGCAAGAAAAATAGAGTAGAAGAAAAAAATAATAGAACAGGAACAATTTTTAATTCTGTATATTTCCTTGAATAATAAAATGTTAACAAACGTTACATAGACTGAAACAACTGCAGAAAAGAAGAATATGCGGTGAAAGAGCAATGAAAACTAAAATAACTGCTGGAAACCCTCAGCTAGCACATTGCATGAACGGATCCAGTTAACTCGTTAGTGAGCTTATTGTTAAAGAGAATAATTAACGCTAACACAGCCACAGTTCCTTGTTCAATAGCAATTAAAATGCTTATGTAGCTGTGGTAGTGTAAATGCACAGAAGGGTCATCTGCCACGACGGCTGCAACCTCCTGAAGGTCCATGCAGCTAGACTAATTACCACTGGCTCTTACGCAGGTCTTTTCCAACATCACGGCGTTGGTTTTGCTGCCTTTACCGGGCATCTTTCACCTACGTCGATTACTACTTACAGCTACAGGCTTCGCCGATTGCCTTTCTTTCCAAGTCATTGCAGGTGTTGATCAAGCTTTTTTTTTTTAAACTGCGTGGTAGTCCAGGGTTTGTTGGGTTCTGTTGAAGGACTACTGGCTAGCAAAATGCATTACAAACAACTTCTGCTAAACAGCTCGTAGGTTTACTTCTGCTCACGCTCCTTTGTTGTATGGGTTGGCTTTTTCTCTAAGAGACTTCTCGGCTGGTGTTCGTCACTACTTAGGCTATGCAGGTTTGACAGCTTGCTTTCCAGTAGGTAGGCAGGTCGATCTCCACACACCAAACTGCACCTATCTCTTCTCCCACACGCTGGTTGCATCGTCCTTGCTCCTTTGCGTCACTACTTTGATAACAAAATTGTTGGAGGAAAGAATCGCAATTTCTTATTGATAAAAACATAGACCTATACAGAGATTTTATACAACCAATAGAGGCTCTCAAAACATCCAAACTGACAATCTACAAAACTCTATAACTATCCTTCGATAATGGTGTGCAAAGCATTATCCGTGGAGGAATCGAATAATCCAAAAAAATAATGTAATAGATTAATTATGCTTCACTGTCACCATGCCCCAAATGATCGTTATGAATGCACCCAACTTTGCTAATGGATATGAGATAACCTTCCATCAGTTGATAGGGTTGTTGGAGGTGATTTTTAGATGATAGAAAATAAATTAGATAGGAGTTAGCTTGGTGATCATAAATTATCTACATCTGAATTTGTAACTTGGCTATAATGTAAGAACTCTTTAGGTAGAAGACTCGTTATTCACAATATGGTCTTGGCCTGGGAATCTATAGATTGGGCACTAAAAGCATATCAAAACTCATCAATTGTCAAACTTGACTTTAACAAAGCTTATGACATGATCAAATGGTCATTTATTTTTAATATGTTAACATGGTTGAGATTTAGGGAAAAAATGGTCCACCACATTAAAATTTTGTTCAATGATGCCTCATCACTCCTTTCAATGAATGGTTCTCTCATTGAATCATTTTATTTTAAACAATACATTTTCCAAGATTATCTATTAGTTCCCTTTCTATATGTCTTGGTGGTAGATACCTTTGGATACTTGCTACAAAGGAAAAATATATATAATCTCATTAAATCACATTTTGATGATGATAGGATGCTTTTTATCCGTAACAATGAAGAGAAAATTAGTAATGTTATGGATATGCTCAAGTTGTACTATGTCATTTTAGGGTCTAAACTTATGATGCATAAGACTAAATCAATTACGCTACAACTTGATCCTACTCCCCATTGGATACCTCTTGAGTGGAAACATGTCCAACATGGAAAATCTTAAGGTACTTGGGTATACACTTAGGCCTTTGAGTCTCTATTAATGACATGTGGAATTGGGTTTTTATTTGGTTTTTGGAAATAAATGGATGTCGGGGATCCAATTTTATTTCCTTTGCTAGTAGAATTGAAGTTACTAACAATATTTTCATTGATACACATGTTTATTATTCTTCAGTATGATTTCCTTCTAAAACATGTTATTACATATTCACCAAGTTTATAAGAAAAATTATTTAGGCCAAATGGGATGGTCGCAAAGGTATGCAATGCATTTTTTGGAACCAATGCATCCAACCAAAAAGAAAAAGGAGGCTTTGGTGTTATGGATCCTTTGACATAAGGTAAGTGTTTGATTTCCAATTAGATCATAATGGATTTTTACAGTTCTAAATCATGGAAAATTATTATTAGTAATATAATTTAATCTACTTCTTATAAGGGTCAACGGAAATATGTTCAAATTATATGATAAATTGTTGCTCTCTAAACATTTCAAACATTCAACATCTACTCCACTTAATAGCATGTAGAAGGCATGAAAATAAACTTTTTAATTGTTTGAATGGGAAGATAACTCTCTTAGACATTTTCTTGGCTTTTTAGAATAATTTATTTGGTGGAATAGGCATGTTCAAATTGTTGGGATTCCACTATTTTTGCACAATGGGATGAAATGAAAACACTTTTTTTCTAAACGTATATGATGATTTAGAGATTTATAGCACTTATATTGTTGTCATGGAAGTATTGGTTACTTTAAATGTTATTTTTCATTTATATAATATTGACAAGCTTATTATAGATGAAAATTTGCTTCTTGTCGATATTTCATTAATTATTAAGATTTATACCATGACTCAATGTAATTTTGTGAGGAATTTGTGATTTACTAGTGGCTATAGATTTGATCACTTCCTATGTAAAAGTGTATATTGAAAACTATTTCCTTAGTTACATTTAGAAAAAAAAGTAATTTGAAATGGAAATATAAATTCAGTGAAGACAAATGACATGATCTTGGAGTTTCCATTTGGAAGTCAGAAGCTGATGCCATGGATCAAATCATTGCTTAAAATCTATTATTTTTCAAATTGCCTATGGCTATCAACATCTATTTTATTTCTATCAACCCTCTCTTTTATCATATTTGTAATCAACTAGAATATATCATTAACATTATTTGGAGATGCATGATTGATAAATGAATATGGGTTGCTAATCATGATGACTTTCTTGATATTTTTGGATAAGAATTGTCCTATAAATAAGATTTTCTAGGTTTAAATATTTTGCATAATGCCCTTGTTGAATCTTGAAGGTAGTTGATTATCATCCACATATATAATAATAGATTCATTGATGTGTTCAATAATTTTGGTATTCTATTTGCAACTTATATTTAAAAGCTTTACTCTAACTATTGTATAAATTTTCATATTGTCTATACGGTTCTTTAGAGTGTCACCAAACTAGCACAACAACTAGAAAAAGTTAGAAATCAAATTCGAAAGGCTGAAAAAGATTAAGTCAATATCATTTTGAAACTATAATGGATTTTTGTTTATTAATTATCTTTCTATATCTGCTTATTTGTAGTGATCATTTTTATTACTATTTACTTATCTATATGATAATTTTATTATTCAACACACACATGTGCACGCGCGCGCGCGTGCGCACGCACGCACACACACACACACGCACACGCACACGCACACACACACGCACACGCACACGCACACGCACATGCGCACGCACACACACACACACACACACACACACACACACACACACACACACACACACACACACACACACACACACACACACACACACACACACACACACACACACACACACACACACACACACACACACATTTGGAAAATTGAAATACATACCTAGTTCTATTGTTTGATTGTGAATTTTGCATAAATATCATCAAATAATGTGAAATATATTAAAGAAAATACCAAGTGGGAAAATTAATGTATTAAAAGTATTTAAATCTTAAGACATAATAACATCTATTTCCCTACATTTGTACTTAACTAATTTGGTGTAGAAAAAAATTATTTATGAAATGTGCGTAAATGGTCCCTTTTTTATGCATGTTCATCATGGAATAAATGCTTCATGAATAGGATATTTATGTGAGATCATCATGGATTAAATGTATACTTCAATTTTAAAGAGGGTTAAAATGGAGTATCATGATTCATGATTAAAAATGTTTAGGGAAAATTAATTTATTTTACATGTTGACATTATCCTCAACTAACATCCCTTTCTTTCCTTGTGAATAAATGGGTTGTCACGAATCCCATTTAACCTTATTTAACATGACTGGGTATTGAGGATCAACAATGATGGAAATAAAACTTCATTATTGTTGAGCCACTTTCCAAACATTGGGCAATCCCAATTGAAATGCAATCCCACATTTAATGGAGGGTGTCAAGGTTCCATTAGAGCATTAAATTTTAATCTTGGTAAACTCACACCTTGTAGATGGTAGTCATTTACCACTCCAAATTTATAGTCTTTAAATAAGGAGTATGTATAGTTGGATTGAAATTAGAGGAATATTTTTAAATAACACCTAGAGAATATTCAAATATTTAAATGGAAAACTTTATAATTATTAAGATCATATTTGTTTTAAGAATTTTGATTCATCGATTGAGAAATAAGGTATTTTGAAAGTGATTCTATTAATTACTACCTTGGAAAGTGTTTAAACCTAAATTAGATGTGGATCATGCTATGGCTAGATAGGGTTAATAATATATAAATGAATAAGCGCAAGGGTGATAAACATATCTATTATAGGTTACTTAATTGAAAAACTCAAATAAAATATATACTAAATTTATTATACTAAGATATTCTAAAAATGAAAAGTATAACTATGTTAGATGTTTCAATTATAATGAAAATAATATACTTAGTTTGTTATAATGTTAATGGATATATGTATATGGAACTATAAGGAAGCATAATGGAAGAATATTTTATAATAATCACCAAATAATGGATTAAGTGCCTCTATAGTTAAAGACACTTTTGTTAGCCTAGAATGGTTATGTCGATGCTACTATTTTGATTGGATTTAGGTGTATAATATATAATAACTATTAAAACTATATGTGACCACCCATATGATTTTCGTTTCACCATCTCCTTCACTCCATTTCATTGAAATTTGAGTAATGGACTATTATTCCTTGTTAAATGATCAAAACCCTAGTTATTAATCTTCATAGTGGCTATGAAAAAAATGGGTTAGTGGAAACACATTGTTGAGTTTCACCAAATACCCATCTATTAAATGGCATTCCCTACATATCCAATACTCTAAAGAGGGCCTTAGACTTATGTAGTTCTCCCCCACGTGTTGGCTTGTATTGTAATAAATAAGTATAGCAATGACTTGACTTCTAACATGGAAAATATAGCTCCTGGATTGCTACTTCAGTAATTCAAACCTATAGATGTCTTATCCCTATGAATAATATATAAATAAGAGAAAATAATGAATCTTTTCTTAATCAAATTCTCTTTAAATTATCTTCGGTATGAATATAAGTTTATTATAGTTGAAGAATGAATGAGGGTTGATCTTATATTTATATTGGTCCTTGGCAAGAATATATCACATCATATCACTTAGGACAACCATTAAAATATGATTCATTTTCAAATTAGAGGGATTTATGGCACTAGACACTTGTGTTAGGTAAGTACACTTGCATCGATGTAGGTACCTTACTGGTATGTAAGTGTTTGATAAGTAAAAAAATATAGGTCCAAAAATTGTAAAAGGATAAGATAATTAGTTTTTAATAATTATGGGAAAGATAAAATTCCTAGGTCATCAACATAAGACTATTTGGAGTGATATATATGTTAAAGGACATCAGATAAAGCATATTTAAGACATGCATAAGTAGGAAAGGTCTAGAATTGAGGACAACCAAGGTTTTAGTTTTCCAACTATACAAGATGAAGGTGCCACATAATTCATAAATATCATCTACATCCTTGTACCCTTAATATAGTAATTAAATTTATAGTTTAAAGTAAATGAATACATACATGGGTGTACGTAACACACCTTGACTTTGATTAAGTCTAACATGAGAGCTTTGCTAGTGGTAGACCTACAACAAAAAACATGTTATAGTATATAATCAATGCATATAATCCTAGAGTTAAAGTACTAAAATTAAAAAAGAGCAAGGTTCAAGAGTATACCTATGTATCCTTACAATCATCTTATTGGTAAAGGCCATTTTTTCCACTAGGTTTTACCTACATAGTTGTATTGGCTTGTTTATGGATATAGAGGTCATTTGGGTTACTTGAGAGTATTAATCACACATTCACTAGAATGTGTGGTATCTTTTCCTTTCCAACCTATATATATACACCTCTCTCTCCTTCATATTTCTATTCAGTTAATGCAGTATTATGTGGATTATTTTAGCTACTTAATTTTGAGTTGTGATATCTTCAAGAAATGTGAGAGTTGTTGAACTTTGAGCCTTTTTATAATCAATTATAGATGATATAGAGTGTTTAATTATTTTTTCTCGTTCTTCTTTGCAATATTCTATGTATAATTTCATTGTTTTACCTAAATGATTGTATTAGCTTTCCTTAAGGTTGTATAGGTCATTTGAGTTACTTGGGAAGATTAGTCCCACATTCACTAATATGTTTGGTATATTTCTCTCTCCAACCTATATATGCACTTCTCTATCTTCATATTTCTTTTCAATTAATACAGTACTAATGAAATATTGTGTGGATTATCTGGGTCATTTGTGTCTTTGTGCTACTATTTTCTCTTTGATTTCATTTTTGGTAGTTGCATGTGTTTGCTTTGTATTATCTAGAGCAATACGCCTCTTAAATTTTATCTTGGATTAGTGCACATCATTTAGATCATCATTCTTAGAGATAAGTGTATTATGGTATCAGAGTGTTAATCCATGTTCACAATTGTTTGATTTTTTTGTCATAATATTTGTTTTGAAATCTAAGGTTTATTGCATATTTGTGAGGTAATTTGTTATAAGATTTACAAAAATTTTAGGGTAGGTTTTTGAAAATCTCAAAAACCTTAGGATATTTTTCTAAAAATCTATAGTATCGGTGGATCTTATTTACATTGGTTGCATAAGTTTGGTTGAAATATATAAAAGCATACTCACAACCATCAAGGTCACTATAGATCAAACTGGATCATCTATGTTTAATTCTCTAATTATTATCTGCTTATTGTTTGATTACATGTAATTTGATTTTGTATTGGTAGTAATAAGTTTTTAATTTACATATCTATAAGCCAAGATATAATTATGTCAATACCAAATCAACTATCTACTTGAAATAACCAACCTACTTTTTATTAATCTATTGCAAGTGGCATCCCTTTCTATTTCTTCCTTGCATCGAAATTTGTAGCATGAGGCATTGGATTTGCTCTTTGTAACTTTTGTTTCCTTTTTTTTTAATTTAGTAAAGTAGAGGCATTGGATCTATCATTTTTAGGGTAATTTTTGGCATCATTCTCTAAGGATATTCTAAGGAGGCATTGGATTTGTAAGTGGCATCTTAATTTCATCAAAGACTTCTATCTTCTAAGCTTGATGCTTAAAAAAAAACCAAATCTGAATGTTTATTTCCATTATTTCCTTGCTTGGCAGTAGAGTTATGCCAGAAACCTACACCTTTTTTATTTTAATAGTATGTATATCTACTAGTTGGGGTTGGGCATTGGAACTTATATAATTAACTTAGGCACTGGCAAAGGAGAGAGAAAATCATTAGATTTTATATCATTAGAATGTTTGGAAGTTTTTCTTGTAGATCTATTTCCTCTATCACCTATGTGGGAAGTGAAGCGCTAAGATCCACTTGCTTGAATAATACATTGAGATTTTGATGAAAGTGGCATGTCAGTTTTTACACAAATTTGTTGTTGCATTATGATTGATTTTAACCTTAGTGTCACTTTAATTTCATCCTAAAAGGAGTGAAAAAGATTTGCATAGCATCTAAATGAGGCATTGAAATCTTCATTGGTTCCCTAATTTTTTATTATTTATCTCAAATATGTTTGTAAAGGGGAATATACTCTACATTGGAGGAGAGTAT
>JARHVA010007661.1:597500-620000 GCA_037957365.1 Torreya grandis | reverse complement strand
ATTAAAAATTGATAATGTTAAATAATTTTATCCATAGGATCTAGAATTAGGTAAATATATAGTGTTGATCCTTTTTATTGACAAACATTACAAAATACATGGTTTTTACATCAATTTGATTAATCTCTATAATTTACATCACTTAAATAATTAAATCCACACCATTTTACGTAGTGTATGCATTCAACCATCTCGCAATTACATATAATAATAACCTACTGTAGGTAAAATATGGTTGTCATATGGTTTATTTATATCAATTAAAAGAATGAAAAATTATCAAACAATCCTTGAAGAGTTAGTCATGTTATTCGTGTTTCAATAAACATTCTCATGTTTTTCATATAGACAACTTAGATAATTTCATGAAGACATTTATTACTTCAACTTTTATTCATCAAACATTAATCATTTTGTTATAACTTATTCAAATAACTTGTCATTTTATTTAAGGAAATATAATGTCATACAAAATCTCCTCATTCAATAAAGTTCCAACTTATGACATTATCAAATATAACATTGTATTTTATGATATAATATACAAGTTGAACATAAAAATAAAACAAAAGTGTAAGTCATCTAACTCAATAGTAAGAATTGTCTTAAAAAATTGTTTGAATACTTGTAATAACTCAATGACAATGAGATTTATTAACAATATTTAACTATAAATAGTAAGAGTATTAATGAAACCATTATAATTAATATTCACCTGATATTTTAATCTTCAAATTGATTTACAAATATCAATCGATATATCAAAACAAGTGTCAAGATGAATATATAACTCTTAAACTATCATGCCCAATCCAAAAAAAAATCAACTTCATTTTGTCAAACAAAAACAGAATTGAAAACTAAGATATGATATAATATTAACACTTAATTTGAACCATTGTTCAACTCGGAATAATCTTAAAATTTAAAATACTATAATATATATTATAACTTCATGATATTCATTACTAATACAATCCGATTAAAATGAGAGTAATGTGTTTAAAATTTCTACAAGTTGACTTCTAAAATTGTAACTCTTCAAATTCGTGAAAATACAACTACCAACCAATAATATCCTATCAATAAGTTATATTAAATTTTCATGAATATATGAATATGAAAATTGTATTGTACTCCTTTAAAAATAACATAAGAAATTAGTTTGATGTAGGAAAAGTGGCTAAAATTTTGGATGCCATAACTTTTGATCCATAGCTCTGTTTGAGCCCATCTTCAAGCCCAAATGACCATATCAAATATTTAAATATTTCATAACCAAACATTATACTTATGTGAGTTTTTATATTTTTTAAGGCCATACATTACCATATGAGGTTTGAAAATTTTTGTTTAATATATTTTTTGGGTTTTTTCTAAATATAGAAATTATGTAGTTTTTAACCAAACTTGAACTTCAGTTGAAATTCAGTTGATAGGTTAATTTTAGAATTTAGTTTATTTTTAGATATTTTTAGAGATTGGCATGCATCCATGTGAAAATAAAAATAATATTTTATAAAAATAACAAGTCAAGTTTTATTTATTTTTATAGTTTTAAATTTTGCATGTCAACTCCAATTATATGTTGAGGCTTATTTAAGCATGTTTTGTAATTATTTGAATTATTAAATATGAATCAATACTATTATATTTTATAATATTTACCTATTTTAATTTTATTTGTCTTGATATTATTATAATTCATTATTTGGTATCAGAGCAAATTTAAATCTTTGATGTGTAATAGATCGTAAGAGGATGAGGGGGAATCACTCAGATGAACTGTACTATTGAATAGATGTAGGGACAAGTTTAATAATTATACAATATTGTTGTGAATAAAATATAAAGGAGAGTATAAAATGATGTAAGATATTACACATATCATGAATAATAAATAATTTAAGAGTATCAACAACTGCCATGAATGGAAGAGGAGATGGTTAGATATTTGGAAGGAAGGAATGAAGGAATCAAGGTTGATGTTATAAATTATGGTGGAAGTTCAAAATTATAGGATTTGATAGATTGGATTAGAAACATCAATATTTTTTTGAATGGATAACTATGAGAGAAGATAAGAAGGTAAAGATTAAATGAACAAAATTAAAGGTCCATGCAATGATTTGGTGAGATCAATAGTATAAATAATTATAGATAAAAGGTAAAGAGAATATTAACTTGTGGAAAATTATGGAGAAGAATACGGGGGATAAATGTCTTCCTATGCTTTATGTAAAAACCCTATACATAATATTTTAAAATATGAGGTACAATGATTACATTATACAAGAGTATACAAATGATTTTTACAAGCTTTCCATAATCATAGATCATGATGACATAGAATAAAAATTGGATTCAAGGCATGTAAATGGTTTAAATTTTTCTATTTAAAATAAATTAAGCATTCATATAATACCCTACATGGATGAAACTTATTAGTTAGATTTCAAGGCAGATAAAAAATAAAATAGATAGAATTTTAGAAGAATATCTACTAGGACAAGAAGATGACAATCCTCTCCAATAAAGGGACAACATGCATTTAATAAAAATAGGGTTGTGTTTAATACCACTAGAGGATAATCATCCCATGGTCTAGGAGGATAATAATATAATATACAAGGGTTTCAATACTAGCAAGAAGGAAGAGGATTTCAAAGAGGATGAAGTTAGGGTGGTGGTAGATGATGGTTTACAAATCAACATAGGTCTTATGTTTGTTACACATGTAGAGATTAATCCCATAGAGAATTTGAGTATCCAAAATACTAAGATCGATAAAGGAGGTAAGAATATTTCCCAAGAGTGAATTTAGTTGAAGCTAAAATAAAATAGAAAAATACTAAATTTGTAATTGTAAATAATGAAGAAAATCTCATAATGAGAAAAATAATAATTTATCCAAGGAAATAACATGTGAATAATTGATAACATGGTTGTGTATATCTACAAATAGATATATTTTTAACATTGTATACTAAAGGAGGTAAGATATGCAAGGTAATTATGGAGGGTGGTTGTTGTGAAAATACGGTTTCTAAAGATATGATTGAGAAATTAGCTTTGTAGTGTGAAAATCATCTTAATCCTTATTCAATTTCATGGTTTAATAAATGGAATAAAGTTATATTAGATAAAAGGTGGTTAATAAACATTTTTATTTGTATAAATGACAAGGGTGAAATATGGTATGATGTTATAATAATGGATTCATGCCATGTATTACTAGAAAGGCTATGGTAGTTTCATAGCAAAATAGTTCATGATGGATCAAATAACACATATTATTTATAGAAAGGTGGTATGAAATCATTTTTGTTACTTATTAAAGAGGAAGGGTAGATTGAAAGCATGTTGGATGAAAAATAATTTATAAAAGACATGATTATGATAGGTTACTATTATGCATTAGTAGCAAATGAAAAAGACATCAAAATGGTGAAAATAATAGCAGAAGCAGATGTGATGTTGAAATAATAGGTAGATTTTATACCAGATCAGTTAACAGATGGTTTACCACTGAAGATAGATATTCAACGTCATATTGATTTGATTTCAGGTCATAATCAAGAAACCTATATGATGTGTCCAATAAAACATGCAAAGTTGAATAAGGTTACTAAATTATTGAGGAAGGGTATAGTAAGGGATAGCATGAGTCATTATGAAACATTATCATTCCTGACTCAAAATAAATATAGAGGGTGGAAGATGTGCGTGGATAGTAGCTAAATTAATAAAATGATAATCAAATATAAGTTTCCTATACCTTGTTTAGATGACTTGATGGATTTTATTGTAAGAGAAAAATATTTTAATAAGGTTGATATAAGGTGTGGATATTATTAGATTTAGGTTCATGAATGAGCTGATTGGAAAACAACATTCAAGACTGGATATGGTTTATATGAGTGGATGGCGATTCCATTTTGGTTATCTAATGCACCTAGGACATTTATGAGGGTGATGAACATAATATTATGAGAATACATTAGTAAGTTTTTGGTGGTTTATTTTGATGATATTTTAATATTTAGTAAGACTAAACAATATAACTTATAACATTGATAATGGTATTATAATTGTTAAGAAAAGCGAATTTATATGTAAAATTGAAGAAGTACAAGTTTATGAAGAACAATTTGGTATTTTTGGGATTTATAGTTTCAACAGATGGTGTAATAATGGATGAATAAAAAATAAAAGAAATTTTTAAGTGGCATATCCCAAAGAGCATCATAGATGTAAAATGTTTCTGTGGTTTAGAAATGTTTGACAAAAAATAATCATTAATAATTTTTGTAGTCTTATTTTACTAATAACAAATTATATGAGATGAAAATAATTTGAATGGATAATGGAAACAATATAAGCCTTTGAGTTGATGAAGAAAAAAATTATAAAAAATATTAATTTAGCATTACTAAATCTAATCAAAGTGTTTGAGGTTGATTGTGATGCTTCATTTATGGTAATTGATGTCGTGTTTACTCAATAAGGGAAGAAAATATCATATTTAAATGACAAATTGAATGAGTTAAGAAAAAAGTATTATACATATGACATTGAATTTTAAGCCATTATACAAGCATTAAGACATTGAAGGCACTACCTAGTTCTTAAGGATTTTATCCTATTTACTGATCATGAGGCCCTGAAATATGTGAACACTCATAAGAAGTTAAATAGTAGGCATTCAATGTGGGTTTATTTCTTGAAGGGTTATTATTTTATGTTGAAGCACACATTAGTGAACCTAAATTAGATATTTTATGCTTTGAGAAGGTAAGTAAGGTTGTTAACTTTGTTGAGTGAATTAGTTGGATTTGAATTTATTAAAATAATATATGATAATGATTAATATTTTCCTAAGATAATTGAATAATGTAATAATCCATTTATAGGTGATACAAGTAATGTTTATAAAGATTATATTATATAGGATGGTTATATATTCAAAATTAAATAATTATGTATTTTAATTGGACCTTTAAGAGGCAATATAATAAGAGAATTACATAGTGGTACTTTGGATAGACACTTTGGTAAGACAAAGATAATATATTTGGTGAAGGATAAGTATTTTTGGACAAATATGAAGAGAGATGTGATAGTAGATATGTTTCAAGGTGAAGGATGTGTAAGGTGGTGAAAGGACATGCACAAAATATAGGCTTGTACATGCCATTACCAGTTTTAAGAGTATCACAAATAGATTTGAGTATGCATTTTTTGTTGGAATTACCAAATACATAAAGACATAATGATTAAATTTTTATTGTTATAGACAATTTTCATAATATGGTTCATTTTATTTCATGTAAGAAAACCAATGATGCCACTAGAGTATAAGAAATATTTTTTTAAGGATATTATGAGATTGCATGGTGTTCCAAAAACCATAACATTAGATAGGGACACAAATTTTCTAGGTAATTTTTGGAATAATTTATGGAGGAATATGGGAACTAATATATAATTAATTAGTCCATATTATCCATAAAATAATTGATAGATAAAATTTGTCAATAGGAGTTTGTAAAATTTGTTGACATGCATAGTTGGGGAAAATCCCAAGTAATAGGACTTGGCTTTACCATAAGATAAGTTTACATATAATATCTTAGTGAAGATATCAATATGTAAAATAGAATTTTTTATTATTTATGGGAGAAATACTATGAGTGTTTTTTATTTGGTATAGTTACCAATTGTAGAATGAGTTAGTGATGACATAGAAGCATTTGCAAAACATATACAATAGTTACAAAACGTAAGAAGAAAATTGTAGGAAATTAATGAAATGTATAATGTAGAAATAAATGGTAAAAAAAGGTAAAAATATTTTATGAATGATATTCATTGATGGTTTACTTGAGGAAAGAAGTATTTCTAAAAGGCACATATAACAAGTTGAAGTACAAGAGAATTCTGAAGAAACTCAATGCCATTATTTATGAGATGAGTTTATTATATAATTTTAAGATCTATATAGTATTTAATGTTTCAAATTTATATTATTTCCATGTATAAGATGGTTAAGGTGAATAAGATAAATAAGTATATTGGAATTAATAGGTGATAAAGAAGGAGAAAGAAAAGATATTACATGTTTTGGATAAGAAGATAGTAAACATAAGGAAAAGAAGTTATGACATGTATTTATTATAGTGGGAAGGATTAAAACAGGGAGACAAAACTTGAATTTAAGAATCAGAGACTAATAAGATTGATAAGAAAAGATGGCATTAGTACAATTAGACAAACTCATATGAGTTGAGTTATTTTCAACCAGAGGACAATGGTGTAGAAAATATTTTGAACTTTTGAAGGCCATAATATTTTTCTCGATTTGATCCCATATTTTTTTTAATCACTAAATATAGTAATGGGGGGGGGGTGAATCCATATATTATATATCTTTTTTCTTAATCAAATTCCTTTTCTTTAACTACTTAACAACACATTCAAGTTATGTAATAAAACTAAAACAATAATATGCACCACAGAAGAGAGAGAGAGAGAGAGAGAGAGAGAGAGAGAGAGAGAGAGAGAGAGAGAGAGAGAGAGAGAGAGAGAGAGAGAGAGAGAGAGAATTTTTACATGGAAACCCAATGTGGGAAAAACCATGGAGAATAAATCTCAATTATATGAATGAGCACCACCTAAAATTACAAAATTTACAAGCACCAAATTGTAGGAGCACCAACCCCTTTGTTGATTACCAACACAACAACTATTTTTTTTAACACCAACCACTTTCAAAGATTTGTGAGCAAAAACCCACAGGAGGACCAACCCACTTTCAAAGATAAGTATATTGGAATTAATAGGTGCTAAAGAAGGAGAAAGAAAATATATTACATGTTTTGGATAAGAAGATAGTAAACATAAGGAAAAGAAGTTATGACATGTATTTATTATAGTGGGAAGGATTAAAACAGGAAGACAAAACTTGAATTTAAGAATCAGAGACTAATAAGATTGATAAGAAAAGATGGCATTAGTACAATTATATAAACTCATATGAGTTGAGTTATTTTCAACCAGAGGACAATGGTGTAGAAAATATGTTGAACTTTTGAAGGCCATAATATTTTTCTCCATTTGATCCCATATTTTTTTTAATCACTAAATATAGTAATGGGGGGGGGTGAATCCATATATTATATATCTTTTTTCTTAATCAAATTCCTTTTATTTAACTACTTAACAACACATTCAAGTTATGTAATAAAACTAAAACAATAATATGCACCAGAGAGAGAGAGAGAGAGAGAGAGAGAGAGAGAGAGAGAGAGAGAGAGAGAGAGAGAGAATTTTTACATGGAAACCCAATGTGGGAAAAACCATGGAGAATAAATCTCAAGTATATGAATGAGCACCACCAAAAATTACAAAATTTACAAGCACCAAATTGTAGGAGCACCAACCCCTTTGTTGATTACCAACACAACAACTATTTTTTTTAACACCAACCACTTTCAAAGATTTGTGAGCAAAAACCCACAGGAGGACCAACCCCTCTTATGTATAAACCACAACTATCTTTAAATGTTGCTTACTAAACAAATGATAGAGCTCTAAAATATCTCCTTCTTTTCTCTCTTAAAAAATATATACAAACTATGCACTCTCTTGCATATTAAAAATAGCTTCTCTAGCCTTTATTTATATATTTTCAAATGACCTTGGGGATTCACCCTTTGTGACCTTTCAATCCTCATATAAAATGGTGCCAAACATACATGACCCTTCATATCCTTGCATTTGAAAAGTCATATGGTGACCCTTCATAAGTAAAATCATCATTTCATCTTTTGTCTTTATCTTGGTGACTTTTCATATTCATCAAAGTGTCTTTTCATGGAAAAATGTGCCATACCCTCTTTTGTCTTCACATGGTAACTCTTGGAATTACTCAAGATGACTCCTCATGAGAAAATGCGTTCCATTCCATTTTTATCTTTACCACATGACTCTTTGACTTCTCCATGGGCCCTCTTTTGACTTATATGCAACAAAATATATATTTATTAATATTAAATAAATATTAACACACATTAGCCATGATATGAATATTAAAAATATCATTAAATACAATGGGGCTTCTATCACCAATGCTAGAGCTTTGACATCAATGACAATATTTCCAAGAATATCCCCCTTTTTCATTAATGGAAACCTTAAACTGAAACTGACATAGCATAAAACCTAGACATATTACCATCTAGAAAACATACAGTAGCTCCCCCTTATTGTAGAAACCTATACTTATTACCTATACTTATTCTGCACCTATTTCTACACCTATACGTGTACCTATTCTTCTCCCCCTCTAACATCAATGTAAAAGGGCTTAAATTGGAGCTAACACTTAGCTCCCCCTGAACTGATGCTGATCCTCAATGGTAGGAAGTAAAATAAATTACTCCCAACTTCTCTTGTAGATACTCAAATGTGTCCTTTAGTACTGCCTTTATGAAAATATCTTTAATCTACTCTATAGTATTGATATATTCTATCTTAACCTATTGATTAACAACTTGCTTTCTAAAGAAGTGATACCTGATGGGAATATGTTTTATCTTGAATGCATCATTAGATTCATTGAAATATTAGTAGCACTTATGTTGTTACAAAATATATAAATAGGTTCGTCATATCTTACCTTGATATCTTCCAAAGTTTTCTTCATCCTAAGCACTTGAGTACAACACAATACTGCTACAATATATTCTACTTCATCTATAGAAAGTGATACTAAATTTTTCTTTTTGCTTAGCCATGATACTAAGCTATCACCAAGGAAGAAATATCCTCCAATTGTAATCTTTATGTCATACAATCAACCTACCTAATCTAAATTTGTATAATCATCCAAATTGAAATATTTGCCTATGAGATACCACAATCCATAATATAATGTCCCCTTCATATATTTGCATATCATTTTCACCAACTAAACATGACCATATTTTGGAGATTATTGATATCTTACAACCATACCTAATGCATGCATGATGTCTGGCCTTGATGTTGTCAAATATAAAATACCACCAATCATATATTTATACAAAGATTTATCTATAACAGGTGAATCTTCATCCTTGCTCACCTTATTTCCTCTACACATTAGTGTGGTAGTAGGTACACAATCCTCAAAAACAAATTTAGTCAATATTTCCTTGGCATATTTACTTTGAGATATGAAAATTCCTTTATCTGACTGAAATATTTTTAATCCTAAGAAAAATAACAATTTTCCAAGTACAGACATCTCAAATTATTTTTTACATATTATCAAAAAATTCTTTTGTCATCTTTTCAATATTTCCTCCAAAAATGATGTCATCAACATATAACACAATAATTAATTGATGCTCATAATCTATTTTGATGTAGATATTACTATCATTAAATCCTCTCTTGAAACCTTGATCATATAGGTACTTATCAAGTCTTGCATACCAAGCTCTAGGATCTTGTTTCAATCCATACAATGCTTTCTTCAATATGCATACATGGCTACTAATATGTGACAGAATAAATCTCTCAGGCTACTCAATGTAGACGTCTTCTTCTAGATTCTCATTTAGGAAGGAAAATTTGACATCCATCTAAAACACTTTGCAATTTTTAAACACTACATATGCAAGAAACATTCTAATAGCCTCTAGCCCTGCTACTAGTGAAAAAGTTTCTTCAAAATCTATACCCTCAATCTAAGCATATCTTTTACATGCTAATATTTATTTATTCCTAGTCAATTATCTATTTTCATTCAACTTATTTCCGTAAACCCATTTTGTTCCTATCACATTGTAATCTTTTGGTCTAGGCAGTAATTCCTAAGTATTATTATTTTTTATCTGATTTATTTCTTCATCCTTTGCCTTAACCAAATGATTATCATGTCTATCTTCTTGAAAATTTCTAAGATGAATTTTGGATAACAAAGAAAAATTAACTTGCTCAAATTTAGTTACCATGATTCTTCTTGTGGGAATTCCTTTGTTTATGTCCCTGATGATGCCACTTTCATTATGATTTCTCTAAACATATTTGGATGGAGTTTTGGTGTTGTTTTTCTCCTTCCTCTAATCTTCATTAGATTCTTCAAAACTTTCTCTTCAATGATTTCAAGATTGTCAACTAGATCACTAATTTTTTGTGTTCCATCTTCTTCTATCCTAACACTTGCACTTTCAAAAATTTTCTTGGTTCTTTTTTTATAACATTTATAATCTATAATTTTACAATAATAACCAATAAATATACCTTCATCTACTCTATATTTAAAATTACCAAGTTTTTCATCAGTTCTCTGTATGAAGCATCTACTACCAAAATCTCTAAAATAATTAATTATTGCTACTTTGTCTTTTCATAGCTCATAAGGTGTCTTGTCACTATTGACTCTGAATAATGCTCTATTATAAATATGCAATACTATAGCAACTACCTCTCCAATATTTATTTTCTATCTTGGATTCATTTATCATTGTCTTCACCATCTCTTAAACTATTATATTTTTTTGTGCAACTATTCCATTTTGTTGTAGAGTTATGACTGTTGAATAATGTCTCTTTATTCCATGGTCTTCACTAATCTCAATAAACTAATCTAACATGAATTCTCCTCCTTGATATGATCTTAGACACTTAATCTTCAAATTGGCTTCATTTTCAACTAATGCTTTGAATGATTTGAAATATCTGAAAGCTTCTGATTTTTTATTTAAAAATATTACCCAAGTCATATGTGAAAAATCATCAATAAGCAACATGAAATATTTCTCACCTTGATTACTTTGAATTCTCATAGGTCCACATAGATCAGTGTCAAAAATCTCTAACATCTGAGTGATCGAGTACTCTTTAATTTTAAACCACCTTCTAGCCTGCTTCTCATGATAACAACATTCACAAAGCATGTCAGATGGTTTTGTAATCTTTGGGAGATTTTTGACTGCTTGCTTCTTCCTACTATTGACAAGATTGTCAAAATTTATTTGTCCCATTCTTTTGTGCCATAGCCAACATTTTTAAATCTAACTCAAAAAACATCTTTAACCTTTGATGTGTGATAACATATATATATTATTTCCTATTCTTTGAGCATTTGCAACCGACACATTTGAATCTTTTCTCCTAATTTCATAACATTCCATATAAATCTTTAGTGTGTGCCCCTGATTACACATCTGAATTACACTCAAAAAATTATACTCAAGTCATTCTACATACAAAACATTTTTAGTTTTATTTCTATCCTTATTCAAACATAGTGTACATTATTTAGTAATTTGGGTAATAGTATTATCTAAAAATTTTACTATGTCAGCATTGATCTTCTTCAAGGTTATGGAATTGATTTTATCTAATACCATGTGACTCGAATATACATTGTCAATGAACCATGGATTTTCTTCATTTATTACATGCAAAGTCTTTTGTACCAACATATATTTTTCAAGTTGTTTCTTCTGCCATGAACCTGTCTGTACTTTCTTATTGATGAATAGAGCCTTCAAAATCTGCTCCTTCTTGACAGACTCAAACATGCTTCTATAGTACGGAGCTATGTTTTCAAAGTTGTTTCACTTGTAACATATTATGGCCTCTTCATTAAAACCTGATAGAGGATCAAAAAAGTTGTGGCTTTTACTTGACTCTGCATGACTTTCCTTCTCCTTATTTCTAAAATTGTTAGCGCTTATTCAACATTCTATTTTCTTATGACCATATCCATTAAAATAAAAATAGTAACCATATGAATAGGACCTCTTTGTTTATCTTTGACATGATTTATTTTTCTAGATCTATTCCCTCCAACCTTGTTTATTTGAGATGTCTTATATATTCTTATTTTTTTCCCTTTTTATTTCTTCTTTTGTAAGAGCTTCAATATCGCTCTTTCTTTTTTCCTTGTTTGTGAAAGTAGTGGCCTCCCCTTTCTCTTTTTCAAAAATGATACATATTTTATTTGACATTGATCTTTGAATTTATAAATCTTATTCAACATATTAGTGTTTTTCTCAAATTTTGAATCATTGGTTTCTCTGTCATTAATTGCTTTATTTGTTTTCTCAAGATCTACTTTTAAATAAGCAATTTAAATAACATAACTTTCACATTATTTACTTACTTTTTGAAACTGTACCATTAGATCTTCTGCATTCTTCTTACATTCTTCAAAGTGTGCTTGTATATCTTCAATTATTTCCTTTCACTGCTTTTCATTTTTCTCAATTTGGATATTTAATCTTTGATTCTTCTTCTTAAGAGATTTTTACTCTTCAAAGGCACAAGTGTGTTCTCTTTATAGATTCACTTTAGCTTCATCCTTTTCTTGTTCTTGATCATATGTACTTTTACTTGTAGATGCATCTTCATGTATGGCCATGAATAGAATATCTTCTTCTTATAAATCACTGACTCCACTATCTTTGGCTGATGTAGGATATTTAGAATACAAAATCTTCTTCTCGAATCCCTTCTTGAATTTTTCTTTGAAATTATTTTTGTATGTAGACTTTCATTCTTCATTATCACCATTACCCTTATGTAGGCACATAGCTAAAAAATGTCCAATCTTTCCACAATAAAAATATTTAAAAGGTAATTTTATTTGATATTTACCTATGCCCCTTTCTGGCTTGTGAATGAATATATCTCCATTGTCATCTTCATCATCACTAGAACTGTCACTTGATTCTTGAATCTTAACCTTCTCTTTCTTTGATGTCCTAAAAGTAGCTTGTCTCTTTGAGGGTTTATTTTGTTTAGTCCACATCTCATATACTGTAATAATACCATGTAGCTCATCCATCTTTAGCTTGGTTAAATTATTCATCTCTTCAATTGGCAAAACTTTTGCATCATATCTCAATGGTAGAGATCTCAAAACTTTTTAAACCACAATTGATTCTTCTAACTTTTCTTCAATACTTTGAATCTGATTAACTATTTGATCAACCCACAAATGATAACTTGCTATATTTTCTTCCTCTTCCATCTTCAAACTCTCAAATTATCTTCTAAAAGTCTCAATCTTAGCTTGCTAAACCTTTCCATCACCTTTGTAAATATTCTCAAGTTTTACCCAAGTTTCATGAGTAGATTTACATTTCAAAACTTTAACAAATTTTAATTCACATAAATCACATAAAATATCATTTAAAACTTTAGAATTATTTTCACTTACCTTATTTTTTGCTGGAGTAGTTACAAGTGTTTATGGCTCTTGATATTTCTCCACCACTACTTGCCTTATGTCATATCCAAGGGACATCAAATAAGTCTTCACCCTTATACTCCCAAAAACATAATTTTTTCCATCAAACAAAAGGTTCTTTATTTATATAAAAAACTTCATGTGATCTAGCCATCATGCTTTCATGATCTACTTTCAAGGTGTAAAACTTTTTCCAAAGGAACCTGCTCTAATACCAATTGTTAAGCATGAAATATACTAAGAGAGGGGGTGAATCCATATATTATATTTATTTTTTATTAATCAAATTCCTTTCCTTTAATCACTTAACCACACATTCAAGATATGCAATAAAATTGAAACAATAATATGTACCACATAAGAGAGAGAGACACACACAATATTTTTACATGGAAACCCAAAGTGAAAAAAACCATGGAGAACAATATCAAGTATATGAATGAGCACCAACTTGTAGGAACTCCAACCCCTTTATCGAGCACCAATACAACAACTATTTGTGATTACCAACCCATAGGAGCACCAATCCCTCTTGCGTATAGAACACAACTATGTCTCAATGTTGTTTACTCAACAAATAATATAACTCTACAATATCTCTTGATTTTCTCTCTTTGAAAACAAATACTAACCATGCACTCTCTTACATATCAAAAATGGCTTCTAAAGCCTTTATTTTTTGTTTTCCAAATAAACTTTGGCATTCACCCTTTTTGACCCTTCAATCATCATGGAAAATGGTGCCAAACTATCATGACCCTTCATATCCTTGCATTTGAAAAGTCATATGGTGAGCCTTAGAAATAAAAAGCATCCTTTCCTCTTTTATCTTTATGTTGGTGACTTTTCTTATTCCTCAAAGTGTTCCTTCATGGAAAAATGTGTCATACCCTCTTTCTTCTTCACATGATGACTCTTGGAATTTCTCAAGATGACTCTTCATGAGAAAATGTGTCCCATTCCTCTTTTGTCTTTACCCCATGACTCTTGACTTCTCCATGGGCCCTATTTTGGCTTATATGCAACCCAAAATATATTTGTTAATATTAAATAAATATTAACACACATTAGCCAATATATGAATATTAAAAATAACATTAAATACAATGGGGTCTTCATCACGAATGCTATACCTTTGACATCAAGATAATATTTGCAAAACTTTTCACCAAAATAATCATATCAAAAAATTAAATTATTGCACAACCCTCCCTTCAAGTTATGGTATATTTTCAATAATTTTAGAGGTCATATATGACAATATGAGGGTCTGAAATTGTTGTTTAATATTATTTTTGGTTTTTTTTTATAAATTTAAAAATTATATATTTTTATAACCAAACTTGAAATTCAATTGAATTTCATCTAATATATTAATGTTAGAGCTTAGTTTATTTTAGGATATTTTAGAATCTTGATCTATTGGAATTTTATTTGTCTTGATAGTATTCTGGTTCATTATAATTTAACTAAGTCATATTAATAAAACATAAATACTCAAGATATTCTCCTTTAAGACATCATAAGACACTTTATTAACTCTAATATAGGTAAAATATCTATCTTTCAAAATATTACATAAAAATAGATATTTAAAAACTTAATGTACACAATTCTAAAGATCACATCACTTATCAAACAAAATTCATATACAATTGTACATACAGGAAATCTTCAAACACACACACACACACACACACACACACACACACACACACACACACACACACACACACATGTTTTATAACAAAAACGTAAAATAATTTTTGAGCCACTTTATAACTAATGAAAATTATAACTTATTATTTCCATCTTCTTATAAAAATTCATTACACTCAAGAACAAGACTATAGAGTAATTTTATTTAATATCATACAAGGAAACATTTATTCTCATCATGTCTTTTCACTAACTAAAAAAATAATAGGAATCTAATTTTAAAAAAAGATCGCGAAATCTAATCATTTTTTGAAGAGAAACATGTAAACGCCCACCAGTCCTACGTAGTTAGCCTCCCATCAATATCACTATACCACGTCATCCATCAATTGGATGTGGAGTTTAATAGTAGGGTTTATATAAGGGTTAATCAATAGTATATATTATGATCTTGAAAATCAAGAGCTTAAAATATTGAAAAGTAAATGACTTAATGATAAGTTATTTAAGAAAAAATACTTATTATTACTATTAGTATTATCATTTAACCATATAAATGGATTAAATTCTTACTTCCTCAGATCAAACAATTAATATTTTATTTGTTGAATCCAAATGAGATATTTATGTATATACCATACATCTATTTAATAATCAAATAATATTAAATATATTCACAACTACTTATTTTTACTAAAATCATCCTAAATAATTAGATATTAAAAATTCCCAATCCATATTGGAACAAAAAAAGTCATGACCCCAAAAGAATCATCAAAATTAAACACAAATTAAGAAAATATGCTTCTAAAAATTATTCATAAAACCCTCATAAAATGATTTAAGATTACAAAAAGATACATACTCAATTTTAAAATTGATTCAAACCCTATGCTTATAATAACCATGTGAATCAAACATATGGTTTGAAAAATACTAATGAATGACCAAAATGAACACCTATATCCAGGTTATAATGCACACAACAAATATAGATAAATTTAGTTTAAAAATTTCACCATAGTCATTTAAAATAACCATTAGCTAAAAACAAGTAAATATTATGAATAAAAATAATAATGGAAACATATTCACTTAAAAATAATCAAAATAACCTATATGATTCCAATAAGTATGAAACTTAACCATAGACAATTTTAAATATCCATTCATCATAACACATGGTACTACAAAATAGTAAAAAATTACATTTCCAAGTAACAAATACATCTATCAAGCCACATGAAACATAAACCCAAAACATTCGCATAAGATTATATTTGAATATACATCAACTGCATAATTATGGGTTCATTGTGATGTGTATAGACTTCACCATGGACCTATAAAGTTTTGTTATTATATTATTTATACTCCATTTTAAATGAACACATAATAGATATTATATTTTACTCAATGTCAAAAAAAAAAAAAACTGCTTACTTGTTGAACACACAAAAAATTCCAAATAATAACATGACCTTCCTAAAAAGAATAAACTTTTCTTTTTCATACACCCAATCAAGTCCTCAAAAACTCTACTAATTTCCATTAAATACCATAATGGTCTTGCATTATTTCCACAAATAACTGATACTATGTCCCAAAAAATACCATAATTTCTACCCAAAATACAATAAAAAAACCAAATTAGAAATCACCAACTCATCCCACTAGTCCATCAATAGCCTTTACCAAAAAACTCAACAATGTTAGGCTAGGGTTTCGATGACTAAGCTTGTCAAATGACAAATGAGCAAAATAAAAAATTCTTTACATGTACTTCATAATATGACCTTTGGATTTGGGTCATCATAATCTATTTTGAAGTGAAATCAAATATAAAAGTTTGAAATGATATTATTAAAACAAATAAAAACTAATTACGATCCCATGACCTAGTCATGGTCCCCCCCCCCCCCCCCCCCAAGCATAACACATTCAAGATGTCAAAAAATCAAATCACCAAGTCAAAGCCAAAAGCAAATTTGTATCGTCCATTGAAATTCAATGCAGAAGTTCCAAGCATTGACTGAATTTCAAGCTTTATGTAGTCTTTTGACTTTAAAAAACTTATATAAACATTGGATTTCTTAATTAATAAGCAAGATAACCACATGCAAATGGTTACCGTAAGGAACAATAAGCTATACCAAGCAACCAAAAATGTAGTGAATGGCTTAATATAAATCAAATTTGCTCATCAACCAACAAAATAAATTAATATAATAGTCACGAAGGACTAGACTAGATTATTAACTCAGTTTTTACCCTTATTGTACCCTTTGCTACTGATTACTATATCAAAATTTACTTTTTTTGCTTTTAATATTATTACAATCATCAAAATGAGATGCATTAATATTATTTGAATGTAATACCAATATCAAACAGAAAAGGTAGTTTTCAATTGAATTTACATCCATTAATTTTATAACAAATTGAATCAAATCATCCATGTCATAACATAACATGTATAAAACACACCAAATCATAATGTCACAAAACTAAGTCTCAATAACATCCAAATAATAGTATAATAGCTACTAACACAAATGAGAAATATACTAAGAAATAAACAAATGTGTAACCAATAGTGATACAATTGTAAAACATATAACATAAATTGAAGTCATGGCATCCTCTCCCTAGTAAAAATGAGTGGTTATGATGACTAAAATAGCTAGGGATAATGCTCCGTAAAAATATTCTCATCTTCCCAAGTAGCATTAAAATTGGATAATGGATCCCATTGGAAAATAATTTGATAAATTTCTCTATTTCATAGTATAATGCTATAATGGACTAGGATCTTCACTTTTTCTAACTACATCTTTCATCTTAATAAATATAAAGAGTTTTCCAATCAAAAATATGGGAAGGATCAGATACATAGTTTCTTAATAAATCATCATGAAAAAATCATGAATCCCAGATAGAGACAGAGGAAGGTCTAATCGGTAGGAAAATGGCTAACACTTTATATAATTTCAAAGGGCCTAACAAATCTAGGAGCCAATTTGGAATATTTTCCAAATTCAATAGAACATTCTTGTGGTCTAACACATAGAAATACTTTTTCACCATTATTAAATTTGTGAGTAGTCATTTTTAAATATCTATAGCTCTATTGTCTATCTAAAGTAGCCTTAATATTTTGGTAAATAAAATCCATTTGCACATAATATTTTTAAATAATATTAGGGAAAATAATTTTTTTATTTTCTAGGCTATCCTAGCCAAGAGGATTTTTATATTTATGCTTATACATATCATAAAATGGATCCATTTTAATCACATAGTGATAATAATGATTATAAGTAAATTTAACTAAATTTATGAAATATTCTCATTCGTTTTATTGATCTATAACATACATTCTTAGCATTCCCTCAACCAATTGGTTAACCCTCTTTATTTGACCATCTATTATTGGGTGATACAAAGGGTTGATGTTTAAATGTGCTATACATGTTTCAATCAATGTTTTAAAAGATATTAAAGTAAATAAATTATCAAAGATAATGACCTCTAACATACCATGCATCTTAGATAATTATTTCATAAAGCATTTTATAAATAGAGAAGCATCATTAGTTAGATTTACATTAATAAAATGGCCAAATTTTATAAATTAATAAATTACAACCAAAATAGTGCCATGCTTACTACATGACTTTGGTAAACCAACAATAAAATTGAGTAGAATTATAATCCACATTTACCTTATGTAATTTCATGAGGATAAAACATACTTCCTTGATATAAATTTTTAGCTTTTACTTGATGACATTCCGTACATTTTACCACAAAATCAACAACATCATGTCTTAATCAATGCTAATAATATTGTATTTTCAGCTCATATATCATCTTTTTGACACATAGATGAGTAAAATGAGGTGTTATATGCACTTCTCTTCTTTAAATATCATGCAAGTCACCTAACTTGGGTATAAATAATATTTTTAATCCTCAATAGGGAATCACTTTAAATAAATAAATTCATCATTAAGATAATGTCCTAATACAATAATTCTAAAATTAAATTGTAAAATAATTAATAAAACAAGATGTGTGGATCAGCTATGAGAATCAACAACATGATTCTCCTTAACTTCAACATATTCAATTTTCATATCAAAATAGATCACAAATTACATCCATCTATGCTAGTAAGCATTAAGGTCATCTTTGTTGAAAAAATATTCCAAGCTATAATGATAAGATCTAACATTGAAATGTTTATCTAGTTAGGAAATGTTTCCACTATTTAAAATCATGCACAATAGCAATAAGTTCTAAATCATGTACGGAAAAATTATTTTCATCCTCCTTGAGATTACATGATTAACATTCCATAACATCTCGATCCTATGTAAGAATACCACCAAAACCCTCCTTAGAGGTATCAGACCAAATTTCAAGATTGATATTAGGATCTAGAATAATAAGCATATGTGTTATATTTTATAGCTATTTAATATTATTAAATTGTTATTCACATGCCAAAATACAAATGAAATTTTTGATATACATTGTAAATAATTAATGGGGTCATCAAACATGTTATTTTTTTCCAAAAGACTTGTATAATAGCTAGCTAAGCCATTAAAGCTATACACTTTATGTATGTTGGTACGGGAAGGACACTCTAAAATATATTTTATATTTAATGGATCTAAAAAAATTCCATCATTACAATTTACATTTCGAAAGTAATGTATTTTAATTTATAAAAAAGCATATTTATAAAGCTTCCCATAAAGCTTATGTTGGCTTGATTTTTGAAAAATCTAAACATGAATTTTTTATTTTTATTTTTATTTTTTATAATTTTTACGTAGCTACATTATTTTAATAGATAATTATATCATCAAGAAAAAATGAATTAAATGTTCCAAATAATCCATAAATATACTATTCATAAGGTTCATTAAGGAAACACACTCATTTGTCAATCCAAATGGAATCACCATGATTTTGTAATGAATATATCAAGTCCAATAAATTATATTATGGATATCCTCTTCCTCAATTCTCAATTGATGGTGAGTTTATCTCAATTCAATATTAAAAAATATTGTTTCATCATTCATCTAATCTAAAAAATCATCCATCCCTAGTGAATTATAATGATTCTTTATTGTGACCTTGTTAATCATTCAATAATCAACATGTAGCCTAAGCATACCATTTTTATTTTTCATAAAGACAATAGGATCACCACAAGGAGATACACAATATGACCTAGTTCTTTAGATTTTGGGGAAACCCCTATCATAACATCAATGGCAAAATTAAAATCATGCTTGGGAGGAAGACCAAGTAACTTTTCAAGAAAAACATCCTAAAATTCATTAAAAAAATAAAAATTGTGATAATAAATTTTATTATAAATGGATATTTCATGAATTTGAATAACATAAATCTTACATCCTATATACATAATTTTTTTAGCTATAAATATGAGAGTAGTTTTTGTACTTTAAGCTTATTATGTCCTTGGTTTTTAATAGTTTTCCCAAGTCATCATAACATTGCACTATTTATTATTAAAATATAATTTTTATTTATTTTGTTTTAGCAAGTATGTTACCATAATAAGCCCATAAGAAACAAAAGTTGGTAAAAACATGTTTACTCTAGTCAAGAATACTTCTAAATTAATCTTTACATACTCTAAGCATTTAGAAATGGGAAACATTTTGCCTATATTTAACTAAACCAAAAATACTTATCTTATACCAACACAATTATATTTACATTTGTTAACATCATTAAGGGAGATAAAAATATTAGTTACACTAGAATCAGTCAGAACTTAAACTGAAAACTAGCTAGATTACCTCTGATTTCAATAGGGGTGGCCTATAATTCAACATTCCTACAATCCCCATCCACATACACCATATAGTTATCTAATTTAACCAATTTAAATTTATGAAAATCTTTATAATAGTGATTATCACCACGATACTAGCATAATATAGTTTGATAAGGTGTTAAATGTACACTCTTTGCCCCTATGGCAGCGAAATTATAATTTCCTTGCATTTAATTTTTATTGAATGTTCTAGTTTTGAAATAATTCTAATACTAATTTTATTATTTTATCCTTAAAACATATTAAAACCATTGTTAATCCTTGCAATTCTATAGTTCAGATAAAATTTATTATAATTCTTGGGTGAAAGAGATTTTTTTTAGCTTTAGATTGTTTTCTATCAAGTTTGATATCTTCTCTCACTTTCTACCAAGACCTTTCTTTCTCTTCTATTAAATTAGTGGCATTAGTAAAAGTGTTTGGGTTATTCATATTGACATCTTGCATAAATATTTCACTCAATCCAAGTTTAATAATTTATAGCTTGGTTTCCTCATCACACATATAGCTTACATGATGAAGAAAATTTAGGAATTTATTATCATATTCTATTAAATACATGTTTTATTATTTTAATTAAAAGAAATTATCCTTTACTCTTTGAAATTAGCACTACTATACCTCTTCGAAACTACATTTTAAAAATAAGCCACGAATATATTGGAGGTTGATAACCCTCTATAACACAAAGATGGTTTCACCATAGAGCTATAGGTCTAACAAGTTGATAAGTAGCTACCCTTGCCTTCATATTTGAAGCGTATTATGTATATTTATGTATTTATGTAGTCTTACCAACCATGTATTGGATGCATCCCCTGAATCTTAACCTAAAAATGTAGCTGGTGGAATCTATTTATGTTCCTTAATGATGGGATCAACCACTACTAGATGTATCTATCAGATTACCTGGTCTCCCACCTAACCTTCATCTAGTCAATTCTTATTTTGAAACACACTCAATATTTTTAAACCTAAGTTCCTAGTTTACCAACTTATTTTACAAGTCATTCAATGTATGTAATGTCCCATTAAGGACTTCTTAATTAAAAGTGAGATTTCATCTAGTAGCATTTACATTGGGTTCCCCTACATTTCTACCATCATTAATAAAATTTCTTTCTTACTTATAGGGGTTAAGGTTTTAGGGTCCACAAAATATACCTCTTCACTTATTTATTCAACTACCTCTACCTCTACCAAGATCATCAATTACTGGGTAATTGTCATCATATAAACCATGATCTAGTTAACAACATCCCAAGATGAAACAAAACAAAAACATAGGTAGCTAAAAGAATCACAGTTATTTCCTAAAGCTCCCTATATTCCACAACTTGGGATCTAATAGTATAATCTGACAACACAATTTCTAATTTAAAAAATCAAATTTGAGTTACTCAAAATTGCTCCTAAACCTTATATAAGGAAATTAATTTAATAAAATCATGATCAGGTCACAAAATGTGTTATAGCTAACACATGTATTTTATGAAGGTTAAAGATTAACTATTGATACTATTATAAATATAGTTTAACCAACCAATATGGAAATTGGGGTGTACCATTTTACTTAATGTATACCTGTAAACTTAAATTTAATTAATAAAACTATGGCCTTGTAAAAATAACAATACCAAATTTTAGCCTTAATCAAATGCATGTAACTAAATTAAAACAATATGCACTATGACAATGCATGGAA
>JARHVA010007661.1:542500-592500 GCA_037957365.1 Torreya grandis | reverse complement strand
GTTTCAAAATCTTTGATACTCTATCCATATTGTTTTAATGGCATTAAAATGGTTGTGTTATGAAAAATTATGTGTGTTTTGGTTTGAATAAATTCTTATGTAAGTCTTAGATACTTACCTCTATTAATTTTGGCATGAATATTAATGGTTATATTCTGTTGAAACTACAAGGTGATTGAATGAAGTTTGAAAGAGTTTCATTTGTATTTATTGAATATAATGGTTTTGAGTTTGGAGTTGCAAGTGTTGGTTTTTTTTTAAAAAATTAACATTATTTATGTCTTGAATATTATATATTCTTGAGTGTAACAAATGGCTTATTTGGATTATTATGATTGTATGTGATTTAGGTAAGTGCAATCTATTAAGTTATCACTTATGTGTTTTATATCACTACATTATTATCATTGGGTCACCATTCCTATACTAGACCTAAATAGTTAAATATTTAATTATTTTGTTGTATACCTAGGGTATAAATTTGTAGTTAAGATGGTTGAGGCTAACTACATACTTGGATGGGGATCTAAGTTGTTTATCTCAAAATATATAAAATGGATTAGTTTTTAATCCATTTTATATCATTCAATAGTCTACAATTGTTATCCCTTCTTCAAATTTATATTGATGATAGAATATTTATTTCCATCTCACCTTGGAATGGTGATTATTGTCTTTCTTGTATTATATTATTTTGTGGAGATATCCATTGGTTTGGAATCTGATTTCCCAAAACTCTCTTCACATCCCTAGTTGCCAAAACCACCATCCTGCTAGTGGTTGCGGTGGTAAGGGTCACTAATGTTTGGTCTCATAGGGTTGGTTGGAAAGGATTTTATAAATTCATCCACTTGCAGCTCCATTATTCAACGATTCGCTAACACATGAAATAAGTTCGTAATAAATTATTTATGTTAACTATGCATGGTTTACTTAATTTATAATGTTTAAATGCTATTTAATTACATAATATTGACTATATACTGGTTACTTATGTTATTACTAACCTACATGGATAGTGGAAGGAAAAAATTAAATGAAAGGATTGATTATTGTTTGAAGGGTAAGAGTCTGATTTAATATACATTGTTGAGGGTAATTCATTTCATGTATATTAAGTTACTAAAACATTTAATTTATTCCCTTATTATTTACAAGTTATTATTTTATGATATTAAAGTGTAATTACTCTTCTAATATTATTTATATGATTATTTCAAGATGTATTCTTGTGCATTTTTAACTCATAATAATTGTTGTTGAATTGGTTCCTTGGTTTAATCTTATGACTTGGATATTATAATTATTTTTACTTGTTTATTATGATAAGTTATATTTACATATATAATTACATAATATTACTTATAAGAATATTATGTATATTGGATAAGCAATATTGAGCATTCTATTCTAAGGCAAAATATATCTTTTAATTTGGTCATATAGATACTTAGAAATATACTTACATTATTTTAATATAGAAACACATGGACTTTGATTAACAAAGTAAACTAGTTTAGTGGTTATCCTTAAGGCATTACAATATATACTTATGAATTCATAAATGTATGGAACATAGATTTTTCTTAGTTGATTAATATTTGCATGGGTTATTAACTTTCAGTAGCTACTGGTGCATGTGGAAACATAAATGAAATCCTCACCTCTAAAATACATTTCTTACATACCTCCTTGTGAATAAAGGTATGTCTACTATATGTATTAAATATGAAATGAATTGCATTTATTCTTTAATTTAATAATAAATAAATCATGAGTTGATCTATTTTGCTTAGTTAATTAAGATGTTTTGTAGATATGTATAGTATTCTTAAGTGGGTTAGTTATGGAATGGGGAGAAGTTTAAAATCTTTAAATGAATTAATTTAAACTTGATATTGCAATAATGTTAGATTACTCAATTGAATAAAATTATTTAGCTTAATATTTATTTTTACTTTATTTAATATTGCAGAAACACATGACGAAGGCATGCATACTTGTTGATTTTCATCTCCTTAGACTGCATGTGTTTTGCTCCATTTATATATGGTTGAATTAGCTTTATTTACTCCCTATGGCATGTCCAATAAAAAAGTTTAAATGTTTCTTAATTGGAACATTTTGTTTAGGTTCCACTCAACTAAATTTCTATTTGTATGTGTTCCGTGCATTTTATTATATGGAATTCACTTACTACTCACCTTCCAGTTCATTTAAATATGAGCTTAGTTATACTGGTTCAAATTTATAATGTGATTGTTTATTATGATTGCTCACAAATAGATACATTTCCTTAGATAGTAATGGCAATTATTATATGAAAAGAATTTATTCCTTCAATAAATTTCTTTCTTATGAATAGTTAAGATGGTAGTGGTTTACCAAGTTAAATAATTTATAAGTTAGGGAATGTCTATTTTTTTTTTCACTTAAGATGATTAGGCATTTAAGGAAGAATCCAGTGGATAACAGTTAGTTTTATGATGTTTTGAACTCTCTTTTTCTTATTATGTCACATTGGCTATACCAATATAAAGTAGTTACATAGATTCATCTATAGGTTGCCATAAGGGTTATTTGATGAATAACTATATTGATCATAATTATATCATTATTGTTATTTTGATAATGAGATTCATGCTTATTAAATGAGTTTTGTGTGAAATATTAAGGTAATGGTGTAGTGCCCTTTAAAGTTGTGAGGTGATTATGATCTTGGTCAGTAGCACTGTGAGGCCTTGTGTTTCAAATTTTATCTTGGTGTGCACACTTTTATGAATTAATATTTATGTTATATATTTAATTATAAATATGAATGCATTAAATTGATTTTTAGTTCCTATAATAACTATTTGTCTTAAATTATGTTTGATTATTAGGTTAATAATGTGTACCTCTAACATAAACCTATTTTAACCTAAAAGATAACCTAGGATGTTAGAGTTATCTTTCCTAGTTAAACTAATCATAAAACTTAACCATCCTCGAGTGGATCTGAAAACCACTAAATAGAGTGAGGTATTTAGCTAGGATTAATTATCTTAAAATGGTCCTATGTGGAAGTACAAGTGCCACATATGGTGCTTGAGTCCTATCCGTGTATGTGTACACTAATATGCCCTAAACCCCATAACACCTATTAAGGTAACACGCTTCCCCATAGCATCATTCATATGTACTTACCTCTAGATAATTACCTCAATTCACCTCCATATTTTTATGACTACATGTACACAAGTGTACTAAATGATTATCACTTGCATCAACAAGCAAGGTATTATGTCTGAAATGCATACAAAAATGTTCTCTAATATATAATTACAATTTTGTTAGGGGGGTTGTTTCATCTAGTATAAAAGCCATGTTTTTACTCTAGGGAACTTTAGATATGATTTTTCTTCTTTAAAATTTTGTAATCTACTGAGTTATCAATTTGTAATTATTAGAATGGTTAGAATGCAGTCAAGTGGAGGCAACATCCATAATAACCCTTTAAATGTCAACCGAACTAGGGGCAGAGTTATAGGATGAAGAAGGGGTCATCATGGTTATATCCTCATTCATAACCAAGAATAGTTTCCCATCAATAATGATAAAAAAAATTTTGAGTTTCCAAATGTTGATGTAGTTATTGGGAATCCAACTAACAAGAATGAGGAGATCCTCAATGAAATCTTGACAGCCCTTAACACCTTCTAAGGAAAGATTGATATTGAAGAGGAAAAGATGAATAATCTTGAAGGGTTATCTAAAGAAGAAGTACCTAGATTTGAAATGTGATAATTAAAAGGACCTATGATTCAAGAACTACTGTTGACCATAGTTGACCTAATCATCATATATTTTAAGAAGCTTCCATTGCCTACCTTTTTGGGTGAGGAATCAGGTGACATAGTAGATGCATACCTAGTACACTTTCAAAAATATTTTAACCTGCATAACGTGCCATTGATTATAAAATCCAGGGTGGTAACCTATTTTTATAGTTGGTCTCATATCTTTATGGTGGAATCTCCTTTATTCCATTAAATTATATCAATATTTGAACAATTCTTGGTCAATTTTTGAGACTTAATTTTTGCAAAATATACCTAATTGAAAATAATAAAGAGAATAAAATAAATAATTTTCAACTTCTAAAATAAGAAAACATGTCTATTATTGAGTATGAGAACAATTTCCTAAATTTATTGCATCATGTAAACTATATGCATGATGAAGAAACCAATATTACTAAGTTCAAACTTGGGCTCAAGGATATATGTATGCATGATGTTAATATCATGAACCCAAGGCCTTTGGAAATATTAATCGAATTATCCTATAGAGTTGAGGCAAAAGAATAGTCTTGCCAAAAGACAAGACATGAATTTAAGTCTAACAAAAAATAACATAGAGTAAAAATACTCTCTCATTTAAAAAAAATTAATAAATCAAATCAGAACAATAAATTTTATTGTGGAAAAAAAATTAGTGAGTTTACTAATTAAAATAGAAACTTCAAGTCTCATGGATCATCTAAAGCTAATTCTTTAAAAAAGGAACAACATAAAAACAATCAATGTGGACCTACTACATGTGCTAATATTATTCTAGTAGCATCCTATAGAACTATTATTTGTTAGGAATATGGTGAAAATCACTATAAAAGGGACTATCCTAAATTGAAATCAAGACAAACAACTAATCATAGGGTATATGCTACTATTAATAATCAAAACTCTAACTTTTAGGCCACTCCAATTGCAACCAAAGTTACAATAAATTGTTTTCCCTTAGCTATTTTGATTGATTCAGGTGAAATTCAATGTTTTATCTCTCTTTTTGTTACTAAGTAATTTAAATTTGACCCTATATTGATAAGAAAAGGTTGGGGGGTTGGGTTAACTATGAAAAAGAAAGTATATATTATTTAATGCTTTGAACAAGTAAAAGTTGATCTTGGTGTCTTCAACACCGAGGTGAATTTTTTCCTTAATCCTTTAGGGTCTTATGATCTCATCTTAGTGATGGATTACCTGTATGAACATCAAGCCATACTTGACTATGTGGGAAAAAGAGTGTAATACATTAATGACCTAGAGTAACTTGTAGAATTGAAAGGCATACAAGGGTTATAAATATGTAAAACACTTTAAAACATACAATTAAAAAGAGATGTTGAGAATGGTTGAAATCTTTTCATAGTCCAACTATAGGAATTACGAAAGGAAAATGAGTTAGTACATGCATATTTTCCTATTTTGAAGGAATTCATCAACATTTTTTTCTAATAAACTACTTGGTCTACCACCTAAGTGGGAGTTTGATTTTTCCATTCATATAATGCTCAGATCTACCCCTGATTCTAGAGCTCCCTAGCACATAAATGTGGCTAACCTAAAAGAATTAAAACATTAGCTTTATGAACTTTTTAAAAGTGAAAGCATCTAACTAAGTGTGTCTCCTTGTGGTGCTTCAGTAATTTTTGTAAAGAATAAGGATCTACATTGAGGTTTTGTATTGATTAATACTTTCTTAAAAAATAAATGGTCAAAAATTTCAATCCTTTACCAAGGATGGACAACTTATTTAACCAAATAAATGGTGTTTCAGTCTTCTAAAAGATTGATTTGAAATCAGGCTACCATTACCTAAGAATAAAATAAGAGTACATTCATAAAATAGCTTTTAGATCTCAATATGGATATTTTGATTTCATTATTTTACCATTTGGCCAAACTAATTCACCTGCAGTCTTCATGAATCTTATGAAAAATGTGTTTAGAGACATTTTGGATAAGTTTGTGCTAGTTTTTCTTGATGGCATTCTCAGTTATTCAAAAAATGAGGTTGAACATGATCAATACCTTTGTTTAGACTTGAAAACACTAAGATAACATAATTTCTATGAGAAACTCTCCAAATGTGAATTTTATGACATAAAAATTTATTATTTGGGTCACATTATTTCTAAGGTAAGCATTTTTTTAGATCCATCAAAAATTAAATCCATAAAAGATTGGTATGCTACTAAAAATGTACATTAAGTGCACAAGTTCATGGGTTTGGCTAGTCATTATAGGCATTTTTTTGAAAACATTTCTAGTAAACCAAAACCTATTACCTCTTTTCAGTGTAAAAGAAATAAATTTATATGAACGCCTTAGTGTGAGGACTCTTTTACCAAGCTCAAAGTGATACTTATAATATCACTTATTATTATCATTCTATACATAAATTGAAGTTTTAATGTTAGGATGATGCTTTTAAGGAAGGATATGGAGGCATCCTGACCCAAAATGACAAAATGTGGCTTTAGAGTCACAAAAAATAAAATATCATGAAGATCATTATCCCATGCATGACATGGAGTTTATTTCCATTATCCATGCACTTAAACAATGGAAAATTTTACTGCTAGGAAAGCCTTCCAAGTTGAAGTTTGATTATTTCAACCTTGCATATTTATTCTCTCAAGATGATTTAAGCATGTGCTACCACATGTGGATGAAATGTTTTATCAATTTTGACATAGACATATCATACATCAAAGGCAAGGAGAATAATGTGGCTTATACACTTAGTAGATGCAGGCACATTGTTACCTTATTTAGTTTGTAGTGAAATTTTAGAAGTGTTGTTTTAAAAAAAATACATTTTAATGAATTATGCCATGATGTAAGATCAAGTTTGGTTGACAAGCCTATAACAAAGAGATTAATTTTTTTTATATTGAAAAAGATGGCCTTGTGAGGATAAAAATAGAATTTATGTACTCGATTTGGGTGACTTGAGAAATTATGTGTTAAAATTAGTGCATACATCACCTTATTATGCTCACCCAGGTGTCACAAAGATGATGTGTGAGCTAAGAAGGCTCTATTTTTGACCTAGAATGAAGTTTGATGTTTTTGATTTTGTAAAAAAAATCTTGGAATACTAGAAAGTTAAAGTTAAGCATTACCATCCAAGAGGGTTTTTTTACCCTATTGATATTAGAAGAGAAAAGTGGGTTGTAATCTCACTTTATTTTATTTCAATGCTACCTAAATCATGTAGTAGGCATGATACTATTATTATAGTAATAGATTGGGCCACTTAAGTTGGCCACTTCATTTATAAAAATCTCCTAGATGATGCTTCCATGTTTACAAAATTATTCCATGTTTATAAAATGTTTCTTGAAACAAGTGGTTATACTTCATGGAATATTTGAAGTGATTATTTTAGACTGTGATAATTTATTTATTTCAATATTTTGGCATACCTTGAATACAACATTTAGAACATAATGTACCTTTTAGTTCTTCATATCATTGATAATTGACTGGTAAAATTGAAAGGCTAAACCATGTTTTTGAGTACATGCTAAGCATGTATGTCATGGATTAGAAAATGAAATGGGAATATTAACTTTATTTAGTAAAATTTGCATAAAATATTTCTTACCATTGTAAAATTAAGATGGATGCTTTTGAAGCTCTATATGGGCATAACTGTAAATCTTCTCTTAGTTAGAACAACCTGTAAAATAGAGTTATTGGTGGCCCTAATTTGTTACTAGAATATGAAAAGCAAATGGAATTAATAAGGCAGAATATAAAAATATCTTAGGATAAAAAAAAGATTTATGTTGATCAAAAGAGAATTTTTTGTGAAGTCAACATGAGTGATAAATTTTTTTGTGTGTTAGTCCTCATAAAAGTTCTATAAAGTTTTTTAAAGCTTCTAGGTTAACTCCATATTATATCGAGTCATGTTACATTATGGAAAAGACTAGTCCTATTACTTACTAACTGGGTGTTCTTCCTTTCTCTCAATGATTCATGATGTATTTCAAGTTGATTTACTAATAAAATATGTACCTAATCCCTCTCATATTTTAGATTGGATTCATTTTTAGGTCATGAAAGTGTAAAAGATCTAATTAGAAGTAGTGAGAATTCTAGACGATTGCATTATTAAGTTATGTAATACATACATACAATAGATTTTTGTGTAATGGGACCTACTAAGTAAAACAAGTTTTACTTTGGAAGTTATATATCTTTTCACGTAGCATCATGCATGGTTATTTGACTAGTCACTGGTATGGCTCCCTTTCAAAGGGGGTGGATGTTATGACCCTACCTTTTTATAATCTATTTTACTATTTACAACATTATTATTATTTTATTATTATTATTATTATTATTATTATTATTATTATTATTATTATTATTATTATTATTATTATTATTATTATTATTGTTGTTGTTGTTGTTGTTGTTGTTATTGTTGTTGTTGTTGTGTATCTAACTGATGGTTGCTTGGTTAAGTTGAATTATATGGTTAGACTTGATACACTTGCATTGGACTACATGTTTAGTTATGCACTTGATGATTTTTATAGATTATTACTAGAATTTATATTATTATAGTTTTGTAATTATTTATCCATCATTCGATATTCTACTATTGATTTTATTTTGTGGTTATAGGTACCATATTATGAGCTAGGCAGATGCTGGTAGTGGTACATCAGATACGAAATAAAATTTTGAGTGGATGGACAAGTCTAATGGGTATACCTATTTTTTGTTATATTTTTCATCATCAAACATCTCAATTTGGTTATTTATTTTGTCATTGGCATGAAATTGATAATTTTTTCACTTTTATTATATGTTTTTGGTACTTTAATGATTGTTTGTCACATATTATCTTGAATTCATTATATCTCACTATTCTTGTTTATGACTACATGTTTCTCTTTCATATCTACAACTAACACTTACCTGTTCCTTCCATATGAATTATATTATGACTCTACATACCTAGTTGGATACTAATTATCTATATTGATGGTTTTTCCTAGGGACTTACCTAGACCTACCCTTGACACCCCCTTGGACTATTGCCTAGGCTATATAAAACCTTATGCTAAAAAGGTGAATGCATGGTTATTATATGTTCTATCATGTGAAGGCATTGATTATAATATTTAATCATCGTTTATTGATTTGGTTTGATAGTCAATGGAATAATTGGGATTAATATTGGATCAATTTTATTAAGATTTTTTTTTTTGGTGGTTTCTAGCATAAACTTTGAATGGTTATGGTGTTAATCAATTTTATTATTATTAAATGGGTTGATTGGTGTTAATATACTTAATTTAATTGGTTGGTTAGTGATTAATGGATCAATCCTTCTAGATAGGTCATTTAATGACCATTGCATTGAATGGAGATTTTAGTGAGGATAGCATTGGGGAATGTTAGAGAGTATTTCTCTCTCCTCACATTCAATGTAGGCATTAAATGGGTATGGGGAATTGGATGGAAGGTATAAAAATTTAGGTAGTGGATTGGAATAATTTATGGGGATAGGAAGATGTAAAGGAATTGAGTAAATAATGGAGTTAAACTACTTTTTTAACATGATCATATGAATTTTTCATCACAAGAGCTCGGAAATTGAAGGTTTATGCATTCAATCTTATAGGCTTTTTGAAATTGTCTTTTTATGTGTTTTTGGGGAAGATATTTTTATTTTGTATGGTTATTTGATTGTCTTTTTTATAGATCTTCGAAAATAAAAGCCCACTTATGTAGTCAAAAGCCTTCAGACTCCTAGATGCATATGTAGACCATGAGGAGATTTCATATGAATTGATATTTGGTATTTTGCATGTAAATTTTAAAAATAGATATATATTCATTTTAATAGTTTTTATGATTTTGATTTTGTTAAATATCTAATTTGGAAATGTTTTATATTGACTTTGTACATGAAAACATTTCATGGGTTTTGTACTTTGTTACCCTATAGGATTTGTCAAAATTTTGTTGTAATGGAAAGTCATTAATTTTATTTTTTTTGTTTTGGGCATATATATATATATATATATATATATATATATATATATATATATATATATATATATATATATATATATATATATATATATATATATATATATATGTATCTGTGTGTGTGCGTGTGTGCGCGTGAGTGTGTGTGTGTGTGTGTGTGTGTGTGTGCACATGCACGCACGTGTGTGTGTGTGGGTTATGGGTTTTCCATCTACCTAGTTGTAAACTTTTCATGAATTCATTTTTTTACTATTTGAAATATATAAGTATATACATATGTTTTTTTGTAATGGGTATGCAAACTAGTATTAAATTGGATTGGGCATTCATTTTGTTGAAAATTTATTGATATCATTATATTGTAAAGGTCAAGTTATTATTCTAAAAATGGTCACTTAGAATGTATTCCTAACAGGCTTTTGCTAAATGGGTTGTGACATTCTTTTATTGTTGCATGCATTTATGTTGATAATCATTTGGGTCTTAGAGTGATTAGTTGGTTTCATAGAACATGTTTTGAATCGGGTTTTCTATAATTGTTGATTGAGTTCTATTTATTTATATAAATTAAAATTATATAAAATTTTGGGGTTCTTCCTTCATATAACTAACTTACTATATGTCTTAATCTCAGATTTTTTTCATAGATGGCCTTTTTAAATTGGGTTTATATATTGCCATTCATTTGTTTGACAAATTCCTACTGAGTTTGTTGAAACTACGTATTATGTGAATATGGAATATATTTTTGGTTTGGTTTTAATTATTATGGTTGACTAAGATTTACATGTTTATATTATGGAAAATATTTGTGTCAATTTTAAACTTAGTTGTGTTATTTCTTAAAGCCAAGTTGCATATTATGTTAACATCTTTCTTATCAAGATATTAAAATGGGCTTTTTTTCAGAAAGGACTTTGAATAGATTTTATGTTATGTTTTCAACTATGTTTTATTTGTTGTGGCCTTTAGGTTAGATCAACTAGTTTTTTATATTCTTTAACTCTATTTTAATAGCCACAACTTTCCTGAGCATGTTGGATTGATATATTCAATCAATCCTACTATTGGTTTGAATTATTTGATAGTCTCATAATATTCTTTTAATGGCATTAAGATGGTTGTGTTATAAAAAATACTATGTGTTTTGGTTTGAATAAATTATATCATAAGATTTAGTCACTTACCACTATTAAGTTTGACATTAATATTAATGGTTATATTCTAATAAAACTGTGAGGGCATCGAATGAAGTCTGAAGGAGATTCATTTGTATTTATTGAATACAAGTGTTTGAGTTTGAAATTATAAGTGTTGGTGTTTTGTAGAAATGTTTATATTATTTTTGTGTTGAATATTATGTATGGCTGAATGTAATGAATCAATTATCTAGATTATTATGTTTTCTCATGATTTGGTTATGTAAAATCTTTTAAGTTATAGGTTATGTGTTTTTTTATGACTGCATTATTGTTGTTGGGTCTCCATTGCCACACTAGATTTCAATAATTAAATATTTAATTGGTACGTCATATACCTAGGATATCAATTTATAGTCAAGACAACAGAGGGTGATTGCATTCTTGGATGGGGATCCAAGCTAGTTATCATGGATGTCATAGAGTGGATTAGTTGTTAATCCATTATATATCATTTGGCATGCTAAGATAGCTATCCATTATTCTAATTTATATCGATAATGGAATAATTATTTCCATCTTAGCTTCTAATAATTATTGTTATCTTTCTTATATTATATGGTTTTATCAATCCATCCACTGGTTTAGAATATAATTTCTTAGAACTCTCTTCACACCTCTAATTGTCACAACCACCATCCTACTGATTGTTGAAGTGGTAAGGGCTGCCAATGGTTGGTCTCATAGGATTGGTCCTAAGGTCTTGTCCAAATTCATTCATTTATAGCTCCATGCTTGTATGATCTCTATAACAAGTGAATTACTTTGGTAATAAATTATTTATGTTAACTATGCATGCTTCATTTAATTTATCATTTTTAAATGTTATTTGATCACATAATCTTTATTTAATACTAGTTATTTATGTTAGTACTAACCTGTGTGGATAATGGAATCTCGAAAACAAAAGGAAGGCTTGATTATTACTTGAAGGGTAAGAGTTTGACTTGATATACATTATTGAAGGTAATTCATTTCATGTGTATTAATTTAATAAACAATCTAATTTAATCACATATTGTTTTTAAGGTATTATATTATGACATTAAGGTTGAATTAATCTTTTAGTATTAGTTATATGATTATGTTGAGATGGATTCTTGTGTATTGTTAAATAATAATAATCATTACAATATTGGTTCCTTGATTTAATATTATGACTTGTATATTTGAATTAGTTTTACTTGATGATTATCCTAAGTGGAATTTACTTAGATAATTACATAATATTACTTGCAAGCATATTGTTTACATTGGATAAGTAATATTGAGCATTTTTTTTGAAAGAAAAATCTATCTTTTAATTAGGTCATATAGATACTTAGACATATACATATGTTGTCTTGATATAAAAACATATAGACTTTATTTAACAAAGTAAATTAGTTAAATGGTTATCCTTGAGGCATTAAAATAGGTACTTGTGAATTCATAGATTTATGGAACATAGAGGTTTATTAATTGTTTCAGTTATGCATGGGTTACTCAATTTCACTAGCTGATAGTGTATGTGAAAACATAAATAAAATCCTCACCTCTAAAATACATTTTTGAAATACCCGATTGCTTATAAAGGTATGCATATTATATGTATTAAATATAAAACATATTATTTTTATTCTTTCATTTAATAATAAATTAATCAGGAGTGGATCTATTTCTCTCATTTAATTAAGATGTTTTGTAGACATGTATAGTATTCTTGAGTGGGTTAGTTTATAAAAAGGGATGAAATTTAAAAGCCTTAAATTAATTAATTTAAACTTGATATTGAAATAATGTTAGGTTACTCAATTGAATAAAATGATTCAGCTAAATATTATTCTCTACTTAATTTAATAATTCATAGACATATGACAGAGGTATGAATACCTACTAATTTTTATCTCCTTGAACTTCATGTCTTTTGCTCCCTTTCTATATGGCTGAATTTTCTAGCCTTGTTGCCCATGGTATGATCCATATAAAATTGTAAAATATCCTTAAGTGGAACATTTTATTTGGGTTCCACTAACTTGAAACTTGATTTAATTTTTATCTATAAGTGTTGTGTGTATTATGTTGTATGAAAATCACTTATTTCCCAACTTGTAGTTTATTTAAATACTAGCTTAATTATACTTGTTCAAATTTATAATGCGATGATTTATTATGTTTTTTAACAACAAGATACATTTCTTTAGATATTAATGGAAATTATTATTTCAAATGAATTGATTCCTTTGATAAATTGCATTCTTATGAATAGTTAAGATGGAAGTGTATTACTGGGTTAAATAAATTATAAGTTAAAGAATGTATAAAATATATATGTTCTTTATGTTAAAATTATTAGGTGTTTAAGGAATAATTAAATGGATACATTGGTTGTATTATGTGCTTAACTGTGTTTGTCTTATTGTGTCACATTATCTATGCCAATACAAAGTAATTACATGGATTCATTTATAAGATGCCATAAGAGTTATTTGATGAATAATGATATTGATCATAATTATATCATTGTTTGTTATTATAATAATGGAATTCATGATTTTTAAATGAGTGTTGTGTGAACTATTAAGGCAATGGTGAAATGACCTTTAAGGCTATAGGGTGATTATGATCTTAGTTAGTAGCACTATGAAGCCTTGAGTTTCAAATCTATTCTTGTTGTGTACCCTTTTATGAGCTAATATTTCTATTATATAATTAATTATAAATATATTTGTGTTGAATTAATTTATAGTTTATTTTTTAATTAATTTTTTGAAATCATGTTTGATTATGAGGTTAATAACTTGTACCTTTAACATAAACCTATTTAAACCTGAATGATAACCTAGGATATTAGAGTTATCCTTCATTATTAAATTAATATTATAACTTAACCATCCTCAAGCATAAATAAAACTTACTAATGAGAGTGAGGTATTTACCTAGGGTTAAATACCTGGAAATGGTCCTATGTTGAAGTATGAGTGCCACATATGGCACTTAGTTCCTATTCATGTATGCAACATTAATACACCTCAAACACCATAAACCCCTATGAAGGTAATGCACTTTCCCATATCACCATTTATATGTAGTTACCTCTAGTTAATTACCTTAGTTTACCTCCTTTAGTTCCATTTTCCCTTATGAATGTATGATGAATAATTATCACTTGCATCAAAAAGTGAATTATTGGGTCCGACATGGATTGAAAACTATATTTTGATATATAATTAAAAAAATTAATTTAGGGGTTCATTTATCTAGTATCATACCCTAATTTTTGCTCTATGAAATATTGAGAATGGGTTTTCATATTTAAAATTTTATAATCTACTGAGTTAAGACTTTGTAATTATCAATATGGTTATAACATGATCAAGTGGACGCAATATCTATAGTAACCATTCTAATTTAAACCCAATGAGGGGCATAGTCAAAGGATGACAAAGGGTTCATTATGGTTGCATCCTCATTCTTAACCAAGAAGAACTGCCCATAAATAATGTTGATAATAAGGTTGATGTTTCAAATACTGATGCAGTCGGTGAAAATCTAACTAACAAGCATGAGGATATCTTCAGTGAAATCTTGATTGCCCTTAACACCTTGTAATGAAATATTGATAAACAAAAGCAAATAATGAACAATCTTAAAATGGTATCCCAAGAGGAAGTACCCAGATTGGAAATGGGATAAGTAGAAGGACATATGATTCAAGAACTAATTTTGACCACAATTAACCTAATCATCATAGAGATGAAGAAGCTTCCACCACATACCTTTTCAAGAAAATAATTAGGTGATGCATTTGATGCATGGTATGTATACTTGTATAAATATTATAGCTTACATAGCATGCCATTGAATGCGAAATACTGCGTGGTAGCCCATGAGGTTGTTAGTCCCATAGCTTTACGATGGAATAACCTTTGTGCCATCAAAGGATATTATCCCTTAAAGTTTATTTTGTTAGTTTTTTATACTTGATTTCATAAAAAATACCTTAATTATAGCTATAAATAGCATAAAATCACTAATTTTTAGCTTCTAAAACAATAAAACATGTCTATTGTTGAGTATGAGAATAAGTTCCTAAATTTGTTGCATCATGTGAACTATTTACATGATGAAGAAACTAAGATTATTAAGCTCAAACTTGGGCTCAAGGAAATATTGATGCATGACATCAATATGAGAAACCCATGGACTTTGGTAGTAGTAATTGAATTAGCCTACAGGGTTGGGGAAAAATAAAAATATTACCAAAACATAAGGCAAGAATTTAAGTCAAATTGGTAGTAGTCTAGAGAAAAAGAGCTTTTTCTATGAATAAAAACATTCAAAAATAAGATGAAAACAACATATTTTTTTGTGGAAACAAGAAGTTTAGAAAGTTTTCTAATTAGAATAGAAATTTCAAGTCTCATGGATCATCTAAATCTAGTTATATTAAAAAGGAACAACATTAAATTAACCAATGTGGACCTACCATGGGTGCTAATAATATTTTGATAGCATATTATATACCTATTGTTTGTTGGAAATGTGGTGACAAGCACTATAAAAAGGACTATCTTTAACTAAAATCAGGCCAAGTAGCCAATCATAGGGTATATGTTTTTTTTTATCATCAAAATGTTGATTTGTAGGCCTCTCTAAGTGAAACTAGAGGTAAAATAAATGGTTTTTCCTTCAATATTTTGATTGATTAAAGTGTAACTAATTATTTTATCTCTCTATTTACTTCTAAGAAATGTAAATTCAATCCTATCTTGATCAGAGAAGGTTGGGATGCTGAGTTTGGTACCAACAACAAAGTTCCTATTTTTGAATGCTTAAAATACGCAAAACTTGATCTTTATGTCTTCAAGACCAAGATGAATTTATTCCTTACACATTTAGGGTCTTATTATTTCAACTTTGGGATGGATTGGTTTCATGAACATCAAGCCATGCTTGATTGTGTGGATAAAATAGTTTATTACATTAGTGACCTTATGGAACTTGTAGAATTACAAGGCATATTAGTGTTGAAAAGATGTAAAACACTTTTAGTCTTATAGGTAAAAAGGGAGTCAGGAAGGGTTGAAATTTTTACACAGTTTAAATCAAAGAATTACCTCGTGAAAAGGAGTTAATATACGTATATTTTCCTATTGTGAATGAATTCATGGATATTTCAATTGAGAAGTTACCTAGTCTACCAGCTAAGAGAGAGTTCGATTTTTCCATTCATATAATGCCCAGATCTACCCATACTTCTTAACATCCTTACCTCATGAATATGGCTAACCTACAGGAAATAAAATGTTAGTCATAAAACCTTTTGGAAAGTGGAAGAATTGAACCAAGTGTGTCTCCTTGGGGTGATATAATGATATTTGTAAACAAAAAGGATGGTATATTTAGGCTTTATATTGATTAATGCCCACTTAATAAAGTAAAAATTTAAAATTATTATCATTTGCCAAGAGTTTATGACTTATTTTAGCCAATTAAGGGTGATGTAGTCTTTCCCAAGATTGATTTGAGATTAGGCTACCATCAAATAATAATCAAAGAAGAGGACATTTATAATATAACTTTTAGAATTTGATATGGACATTATGAGTTCATAGTTTTTCCATTTGGCCTAACTAATGCACCTATAGCCTTCATAAATCTTATGAACAACATGTTTAGAGATTTTTTGTATAATTTTGTGCTAGTTTATCTTGATGATATTCTCTATTATTCCAAAATTGAGGATGAACATGATCAACACCTTAGTTTAGTCATGTAAGGAATAAGACAACATAAGTTGTGTGGGAAACTCTCCAAATGTGCATTTTATGAATCAAAAATTCATTATTTAGGTCACATTATTTGTAAGGTTGGCATTTTTGTAGATCCATTAAAAATTAAAGCCATACAAGATTGCCCTATTCCTACAAATGTCCATGAAGTGTAGAGTTTCATGGGTTTGGTAGGTCATTACTAGTATTTTATTGAAAATGTTTCTTGTGTATCCCATCTTATTACCTCTTTATAGTACAAAGGCAATAAATTTTAATGGATTTCTTAGTGTGGTGAGGCTTTTACCATGCTAAAGTAATGCTTATAACAACACATATTCTTATCATTCTATAACCAAATGGTAAGTTTGAAGTTTGGGCTAATGCTTTTAAGGAAGGATATGGAGGCATCTTTATCTAAGATGGTAAAATTGTATCTTGTGAGTCACAGAAACATAAATTTTTTAAAAAAATTTATGCTATGCATGGAACGGATCTTAGTTCCATTATCCATTCACTTAAACAATGGAAACATTTCCTACTAGGAAAGCCTTTTAAGGTGAAGTCTAATCATTGTAACCTTGAGTATTTATTCTATCAAAATTATTTTTATGTGTGCCAACATAGTTGGATGGAATTTTTTATTAATTTTGACATGGACATATCATATGTAAAAGGAAAGGAGAGACATGTGGTTGATGTAATCAATAGATGTATATACCTTGTTGCTTTGTTGGTTTTACAAGGAAATTTTAGAAGTATTATATTGGAATAGTAGCATGCTAAATAACTCTACCATGATGTAAGAGTAAATTTATTTTATGAGCCTATAACAAAGGGATTTATTGAATTTTATGTTGAAATAGATGGCGTTGTCAATCATAAAAATATAATTTATGTACTTGTTTGGGAGAGATGAGAAATTTTATATTAAAATAAGTGCATACATCACCTTATTACGATCATCAATGTCTCACAAAGATGATGCATGAGCTGATAAGTCTCTAATTTTGATCTAGAATGAATCATGATGTCACTAATATTTTAGAAAAATGCCTAGAATGCCAGTAGGTTAAAGTTGAGCATTATCATCCAGGAATGTCATTGTACCCTTGTGATATTCGAAGAGAAAAGTGGGTTGTAAATTTTTTTATTTTAATGTGTGGACACCTAAACCATGAAACAAACATGAAATTACTATTATGTTAATAGATAAGGCCACTAAAGTCAACCACTTCAGTACTAGAATTTTGATAGATTACACTTTCGTGTGTACAAAAAGTTTTATAAAATACGAAATTAGAATTCATGGCATAGTTGAAGTGATTATTTACGATCATGAAAAATTGTTTTCTTCAAGATTTTTTCATACCTTGACTATATCCTTTGGAACATGATTGAATTTTATTTTTTCATATCATCTAAAAATAGATAGTCAAACTGAAATACTCAACCAGGTGATTGAGGAAATGCTATGCATGGACATCATGGATTAAGAAACTAAAAGGGAAAATGACTTGAATTTAATTGAATTTGTATACAATAATTCTTACCATTCTGAAATAAAGATGGATCTTTCTAAATCTCTATATGGATGTAACTATAGAACTCCTCTTGATTGAGATGACTTTGAAAATAGACCTATTAACTAATATGATGCTAGAATATGACAAGCAGATGGATTTAATAAGGTAGAATATGAAAACAAATTTAGATTAAAAATATAAGTATGCTAATCAAATGAGAACTCCATATGAATTTAGCATGGGTGATAAAGTTTTTTAGTGTCTTAGAATATAGAAAAGTTCTATAAATTTTTATAAAACTTCCAAGTTAGCTCCATGTATTTTTAGGCCCTTTGACACTATGGAAATGATTAACCCTATTTTGTAACAACTGGATATTCCTCCTTTTCTATCAAAGATTCATGATGTATTTCATGTTGTTTTCCTAATAAAATATATACCTGATCCCTCTTATGTTTTGGATTGGACTCATATATAGGTCATTGAAGAGGGAAAGATCTACTTGGATCCAGTGAGAATCTTGGACCATTATAGTGCTAAACAAGGAAACAGAGACATACAACTAGTTTTCATGTAATGGGACTTATTGAGAGAAAGACGAATTACTTGGGAAGATGTACATCTTTTTAGGTAGCATTATTCATGGCTATTTCACTAGTCACTGGGATTGCTCCCTCTGAAGGTGGGAGGATGTTACGACCCTATCTTTTTATAATATATTTTACTATTTTCAACATTATTGTTACTCTTATGTATCTGATTGTTGATTTTGATCTTATGTTAAATTATATGGTTAGACTTGATGTAGTAGTTTCTAGACTGCATGTTTAATTATAAACCTGATGTTTTTTTTTATAGATTATTACTAAAAATAATATTAATATAATTTTATAATTATTTATAAATCATTTGATATTGTATTGTTGATGTAATTTTGAGGTTGTAGGTACAATCTTATGATCTAGGAATATGTTATTAGTGGTAGATTAAGTAACAAATAAAATTCTGAGTGGTTGGATAAGTCTAATAGGTATACTTATTTTTAGTTATATTTTTCGTAATTAAAAATATGGATTTGGTCAAGGATTATGTCAATGTCATGAAATTGATACTTGAATTTTGGTTGTGTGATATTTATGCCTTTATGATTGGTTATCACATGTTGTCTTGAAGTTGTTATATCCCATTGTTCTTGTTTGTGACCACATATTTTTCTTTTCACCTTCATGACTATGTATTCCATGTTCCTTTCATTCAAATTTTTTTATGACCCTGCATACCTGCTTAGATCTTAATTACCTATATGGATGGGTTTTACTAAGGACCTACCTAGACCTACCCATGACACCACCTTCAACCATTACATAGACTATTTAGAACCATATGCTAAAAATGTGGTGGCATGGTTATTACATGGTATCCTATGCAAAGGCATTAATATTAATATTAAATCATGGTTTGTTTTTTTTCTTGGTTTGATAGTCGATGGCATGATTGGGATTATATTAAATTGGTTTTATTAACATTGATTATTTATTTAGTGGTTGGCACATATACTTTGAATGGTTATGATGTTAATTGGTTTTATTATTGTTAAATTGGTTGACTATTGTTAATTTACTTAATTTCATTGGCTGGTTAGTGGTTCATGGATCAATCCTTTGGGATAAATCATTTAATGAGCATTACATTGATTGGAGATCTTAGCATGGATTTCATTGTGGAATCTTAGTGAGTATTTTTCTCTCCTCACATTTAATTTGAGCATTGAATGGGTATGGGGAATTTGATAGAAGGTATGGAGAGTTAGGAAGTGGATGGGAAAAATTGATGGGATTAGGAAGATGGAAAAGAAATGCAGGAAACAATGGAGTTTTCCTAGATTTTACCATAATCATGTGGATTTTTCCTCACAACATCTTGTAAACTGAAGGTTTATGCATTCTATCTTGTTGGAATTTTTAGATTGTCCTCCTTTGTATTTTTGAACAAGATATTTTGACTATGCTTGGTTGTTTTATTTTTTTTGTGGAAAAATATTGGAAAATAAATTGTTGCATATGCAGTTAGAAGTCTTAGGTCTTTTGGATGCATATCTTGACGTTGAGGAGATTCAATATGAATAGATATTTATTATTTTAAATGTAAATTTAAAAAATAAATATATATTAATTGTACTAGTTTGTATCAGTTAGATTTTGTTAAATATTTGATTTGGAAATGTTTTCTATTGATAGAGTGCATGGAATATTTTGTGGGTTTTATATTATGTTACCCTATAGAGTTTATCAATAATGTGTTGTAATGGTATGTCAACGGTTTTATTATTTTTCTATGTCCATATACGTATCCTTATGGGTATTCCATAAACTTGATTTTAAAGGTTTCATGGCTTCAATCTTTTGACCATTCAAAAGATATACGTATATATAGATGTTGCTATGTATTGGGTATGCAAGCTAGTATTTAATTGGATTGAGCATTCATGTTGTTGAAAGGTCATTCATATCATTATATTATAAAGTTTGGGTTACTATTCTAGTAATGGTTTCCTAGATTGTATTCCTAACAAGTTATTTCTAAATGGGTTGTGATGTTCTTTTATGGCTAAATTCATTGAAGTTGATAATCATTTCATTTTTAAAGTGAGTCTTGGGTTTATTAAAAAAAGTTTTGAATCAGGTTTTATATGATTGTTGACTAAGTTTTATATATTTATATAAATTTGAATTCAATACAGTGTTGGTATTTTTCCTTCATATACTTGATTGTGTACATGTCTTAATCTTGGATTATTTTTCATAGATGACTTTTTTAAATTGGGTGTATATATTGGACTTCATTTTTGGGATAAATTCCTATTAGATTGTTTGAAACTACATATTATGCGACTACAGAATATGTTTTTGATTTGGGTTTCATTATTATGGTTGACTGAGATGTTAAAATGGATTCTATGAAGAAACGACTTCGACTAGGTTTTATGTTATGTCTTCAACTGCATTTTATATGTTAAGGCCTTTAGCCAAGTTTGATTGGGTTTTTATATACTTTGTATACATTTTAATAGATGTGAGTTGATTAAGCATGTTGGAATGATTTATTCAATCAAGCCTATTTTTGGTTTAAATTCTTTGATAGTCTCTCCATATTATTTTAATGGTATTAAGATGGTTATTTTATGAAACATTTTGTGTGTTTTGGTTTGAATAAATTACTATGTAAAACTTAATTACATACCTCTATTAAGTTTGTTAGGAATATTAATGGTTGTATTAAACTATACCTATAAAGGCATCTAATGATGTATGAAAGAGTTTCATTTCTATTTATTAAATAGAAGGGTTTGAGTTTGAACATGTAAGTGTTGGTCTTTTGCATAAATGTTTATATTATTTATGGGTTGAATATTATGCATGCCTAAGTATAATGAATATATTATCTAGATTATTATGTTTATTCATGATTTGGTCAAGTATAATCTATTAAATTATAAGCTATGTGTTTTATATGATTGCATTATTATTATTGGGTCACCATTCCTGGATTAGATATGAATAATTAAATATTTAACTAGTATGTTTGTATAATTGGGGTATAAATTTATAGTCGAGATGGTTGAGACTGACCACATACTTGGATGGGGATCTAAGATGGTTATTGGAATCTATAGAATGGACTCATTGTTAATCCATTCTATATCATTTGGTATCTTATGATTGCTATCACTTCTTTCGATTTATATCGATGATGGAACATTTATTCTCATCTTGCCTTGGAATGGTGATTGTTGTCTTTCTTGTGTTATATTATTCTGTCAAGATATCCATTGGTTTGGAGTTTGATTACACATAACTCTCTTCACATCTCTTGTTGCTCAAAGCACCATCATGTTGATGGTCAGGGTGGTAAAGGCCATTATGGTTGGACTCATGTAATTGATTGGAAGGGCTTGTATAAATTCATTCACTTGCAGCTCCAATACTTAGATGATCTTTCTAACATATGAAGTATGTTGGTAATAAATTATTTATGTTAAATATACATGTTTTGCTTAGTTGATCATGTTTAAATGTTATTTGATTATCTAATATTTATTTAATACTAGGTAGTTATGTTAGTACAAACCTTCCTAAATAATGAAATATATAAAACAAATGGAAGACTTGATTATTGCTTGAAGGTTAAGAAATTGACTTGATATACATTGTTGAAGATAATTCATTTCAGTATATTAACTTACTAAAATATCTAATTTGTTCCCTTATTATTGATAGGCTATTCTATTATGATATTAAGGCATAATTACTCTTTTAATACTAGTTATATGATTATGTTGAGATGGTTTCTTGTGTATTGTTAACTCATTATAATCATTGTAGTAGTGGTTCCTTAATTTAATCTTATGAGTTGGATATTTGAATCATTTTTACTTGATGATTATCATAATTGGGATTTAATTAGATAATTACATAATATTAAGTAGAAGCATATTATGTAAATTAGATAATAAATATTGAGAATTATGTTCTAAGGTAAAAAAAAATTGATTTGGTCATATAGATATATAGAGATATACAATCTTATCTTGATATAGAAACACATAGACTTTGATTAACAAAGTAAGGTCGTATAGATATATAGACATATAAAATCTTATCTTGATATAGAAGCACATAGACTTTGATTAACAAAGTAAACTAGTTTAATGGTTATCCTTGATGAATTAGAATATATTCTTCTAAATTCATAGATGTATAGAACATGGAGTTTTCTAATTCATTTTGTCTATGCATCGGTTATTCAATTTCACTATATGTTGGTGAATGTAGAAACACAAATAAAATCCTCACCTCTAAAATATTATTATGACATACCTGGTTTCATATAAAGGCATGTATACTACATGTATTAAATATGAAATGCATTACTTTTATTCTTTCATTAAATAATAAATGAATCATGAGTTGATGTTTTTTTCTCATTTAATTAAGATGTTTCATATACATTTATAGTATTCCTAAGTGGGTTAGTTTATGAAATGGGATGAAGTTAAAAAACCATAAATGAATTAATTTAAACATGATATTGCAACTATGTTATATTAATCAATTGAATAAAATGAGTTAGATTAATATTGATTTACACTTCCTTTAATAATGAATAAACACATGACAGTGGTATGCATACTTGTTGATGTTCATCTCCTTGGACTGCATATGTTACATTAGCTTTATGATGGATGAATTTGCTTTCCTTTCTACCCGTGGAATTCTCAGTAGAAAATTTTCAAATTTCCCTAAGTGAAACATTTTATTTGGGTTCCACTCAACTTGAAACTCCACCAAATCTCTATTTGTATGTGTTGTGTGTATGCTACTATATGAAAATCACTTTCTTCTCACTTTCTAGTTGATTTTAATATAAGTTTAGTTATACGTTTTCGAATTTAGAATGTGATGATTTATTATGATTATTAATAATAAGATACATATCCTTGGATAGTAATGGAAATTATTATATGAAAATAATTTATTCCTTTGATAAATTCCTTGCTTATGAATAGTTAAGATGGTAGTGGTTTACCAGGTTAAATAAATTATAAGTTATGGAATGTATATAATGTATGTGTTCTTTCCAATAAAAAGATTAGGTGTTTAAGGAATAATTAAATGGATACTTTGCTTGTATCATGTGTTGGACTCTCCTTTTATTATTATTTCGCATTGGCTATGCCAATATAAAGTTATTAAATAGATTCATTTATAGGCTTCCATAAAGGTTATTTGATGAATGATGATGTTGATCATAATTATATCATTATTTTTTATTCTAATAATGATAGTCATGGTTATTAAATGAGTATCATGTGAATAATTAAGGTAATGGTACAATGACCTTTATGTCCATGAGGTGATTATGATCTCAAGTGGTAGCACTATGAGGCCTTGGGTTTTATATTTGTTCTTGATGTGTACCATTTTATGAAATAATATTTATATTATATAATTAATTATAAATCTATATATGTTGAATTGATTTACGGTTATTATAATTACTTGTCTGAAATAATGTCTGATTATGAGGTTAATAACATAAACCTATTTTGAAAATCCTCAAAGTGGTGGGAAGAGATGTCTGCGCGCGAAGGAGGAACAGCAGGCCCGTTGACAGGCCCCAGGCAAGTGGCGGAGACCCCTGGGGCAAACTTTCACGGCCAGGAACACTTCTATAACAGTGAGCGCTCGCGGCTAACCAAAGTCAACGGATGCCTCTTGAGGACTCAAGACCGTCCTGTTTTGGTCATCCCACAGGAAGCAATCCATGAAGATGTGGAATATTTGTCTGCACACACCCTAATCTGCAAGTTTCTGGGTATTAGAATCCCTGTGTCAGCATTAGAATCCTGGATTCGCCGCTCCTGGGTCATTGAAGGAGACTTTGACCTCATGTTGGCTGGAAATGGATATTTTCTGGTAAGTTTTTCCTCTGTCTCTGATAGAAATCGCATTTTTGAAGGAGGGCCCTATTTCTATGAAAGAGTGGGCCTGTTTCTTAAACCATGGCACATGGGTTTCAACTCAGCTGATGAACTTCCAGCCTGTGTCCCAGTTTGGGTCCGTCTTCCGCGACTTCCGCTGGAATTTTGGCGGGAAGATATCCTCAGACAAATTGGGGCAATGCTGGGTAAGCCAACAGCTATTGCACACCAGTCACTTGACAAGAAGATTATTTCATATGCAAGAATTTGTGTGGACATGGACTTAAAAAATCCGCTTCCAGACTCGGTAGAAATTTTCTTGGGATCTTTGTCTTGGATACAGCAGCTTGACTACGAATCTATCCCCTTCAGGTGCCGATTATGCCATGTCTATGGACACCTCCATCGGCAATGCCCTTTGGCGGTAAAAACCAATGACACTGGGATAAATTCTGGAATGAATTTTACAGCTGAATCTGGGAAAGGAAATGGGCGCAGAAGTTTGGTTGAAAACACCAAATCTTTACTTGATCAATTAGATAAAGGGAAAAATGCTATTTATCCAAGTTTGGCGCAAGGATCTGGTGATCAATTTCAAGTAGGAACGGATGGTTTCACGACAGTCAAAAAGAGAGCAAGAGGTCGGGGACCAAGGCGTGGCAATACTGAGAGACAAGTAGACCTAGGGTTTAATAGATTTGAAGCTCTAGATTGTATGGTCATTGAAGATGGCATCCCGATGGAGGAACAGGGGGATGAGATGGTGCAACCTAGACAGGCCTCTGAAGTCATTGGAACTCTTATTGGGCAGGGACAAGCGCCTTTTGATTGCTCTCTGCAACAGGAGGGAGGTCCATCTGATGCTCAGTATGAGCAGCCTGAGAAGGAAGTGAGCTGGGCGGAGTTGGCCAAAGAAGGGGAAGTCGGTAAAAAAGGAAAAGGAGCCAGCAGTACTCTTGGGCTTATGCAAAAACAATTCAAGAAAGCCAACTCGGCTGCTCCTTCCAAAGCTGGAAGAAGAAAGGATCAAGATAGATTGAAACTTACTGGTGAATTGCTAGTGGAAACTGGAGTGGTCAAAACTATGGATGAGCACTTCCCTCAACCCACCCAATGATAGTTCTGTCATGGAATGTAAGGGGATTGCATAGCTCCCCTAGACAAAAGGCTCTGCGTAATTTGGTTTGGGACAATTCTCCGGATATCCTCTGTATTCAGGAGACTAAATTGTCGGTTGATGCTTTTTCAGCTTGTATGTTAAATGTCTGGCCTAGCGGGCAGTGGCAATGTATAGGTGCTTGCGGTAGTGCAGGAGGTCTAGCTGTGGGTTGGAATCCAAGGAAAATTCTACCTATTCATTGGATATGCAACTTGTCTGCCTTAACTGTGTTGGCTTCTTCTCTTGACACTGGGGAAAGATTTCTTATTACCAATGTATACGCCCCTGTTGATATTGCTGGCCAAGTGCAGCTGTGGGAGCACATTCGTTATATTCATCTTCTTCACCCTTTCATGCCGTGGATAGTTGCTGGAGACTTCAATGCGGTTATGAGTCTTGAGGAAAAAAGAGGCGGCTTGAATCGGCTGGGTCCCTCTGCTGACTGCCTTCGCCACAATGTGGAAGCGTTGCACTTATCCGATGTTAGACCCTTAAACGGGAAGTACACATGGAGCAACAGAAGAACAGGTAACGCTGCCATTGCCAAACGTCTTGATAGATTTCTAGTTTCTTGTTTTTGGCAATCTAGTGCTTTTTCTATCAATTCCGAAATTTTGGACTGGAGAGGCTCCGATCATTGGCCTATCAAGCTGGCCATAGGCTGTATTGATAGGCCCAAAAAGCCTCCTTTCAAGTTTCAGATGATGTGGCTTAGAGATACATCCCTTCATGATCTCATGGCGCAGTGGTGGAGACAGGGAGGGCCTGCGTATGGTACAGCCATGTATTCATTTCTTAAAAAGCTCCAGTATGTTAAAAGGAAATTGTAGGAATGGAATAGAAGTAGTTTTGGGAACCTACAATGTAAGAAAAAGACGGCACAAGAGCAGCTTGATAAGATAACCAGGCAGATAAGAGAATGTGGATTCACGGAGGAGCTTCGTCTGGAAGAAGCTACTGCTGCCAACACCTTAGCGGAGTGGGAGCTTAGGGAGGAGATCTACTGGAAGCAGAAGGCTCGCAATGATTGGCTTCAAGAGGGAGACAAGAACATGGCTTTCTTCCATAAGTCTGTGTAGGCCCGACGCAATGGAAACTTTATTACTTCTCTTGTTTCTCAGGATGGATGTTGCTTAACCTCTTCCCAAGCTATTAGCAAAGAAGCTGTTCGATATTTTTTGGCACTGTTTGCTAGTGATCCTATACCAGATGAAGGGGCTGAAAATGCTGTTTTGGCTTGCATTCCTTCTTTGGTGAATGAGGAAATGAATGAACGCCTTATGAAGCCAATTGCTTTGCCAGAAGTGGAAGAGGTTGTTTTTAGCATGAAGAGAGGTAAAGCCCCCGGTCCTGACGGATTCCCGGCTGAATTCTTTCAAGATTTTTGGGGAATTATAAATCAAGACTTAATGCAGGTGATACAGGAATCGTATTCCAGCAGAGAAATGCTTAGAGCTTTGAATGCCACGTTCTTGGCTCTTATTCCTAAGAAGGAACAGGCTAATAAGCTGGAGATGTATAGGCCAATTGCGCTTTGTAGTGTTATTTATAAAATCATCTCCAAAATCATTGCTCAAAGACTGAAAGGTTTCCTCCCTCACCTTATTTCGGAGGAGCAAGGGGGTTTTGTTGCTGGTAAGCAAATCTTGGATGGAGTGGTGATTGCGGCTGAAGCAATCCATTCTATGAGTACTTCTCAAGAGAAATCTATGTTTATTAAGCTTGACCTTGCCAAGGCCTACGACAGAGTCAGCTGGAGATTTTTGAGCAAAGTTTTATTAGCTTTTGGGTTCAATCAGGATTGGATCAGCTGGGTGTTCAGTTGTATCACGACGCCCTCCTTTTCGGTTCTTATTAATGGAGCCCCTACGGAACTTTTTGGGGCCTCGAGAGGTCTTCGTCAAGGTGACCCGCTCTCACCATACTTGTTCATCATTATGGCTGAGGGGCTTGGACGGCTTCTCAAGTTTCAGGTTGCTCAGAGTACCCTTCAGGGCTGGAATTGGGGAAATGGCATTACTACCTTGACTCATCTACAATTTGTCGATGATACTATTTTAGCTGGTAAAGCTCGGATCTGTGAAGCTGTTGCTTTCCGTCTCACCCTCGACAACTATTTGGAGGCTTCAGGACAAAAGATCAATGAGCACAAGTCCTCCATTTTTTTCTTCAACACGCCTGATTCTATCTAGAGAAGAATCACTGCCATTCTTAGATTCCAAATTCAAGCTCTTCCTGTTGTTTATTTGGGCATTCCCATTGTTGTGGGGCGGCAGCCCAGGCTTTTTTGGCAGAATGTGTTGGACAAGTTAAGACGGAAAATCAGCCATTGGACCCATAGATGGCTCTCCACTGCTGGTCGTGTTATTCTTTTGCAATCTGTTATTCAGGTGCTGCCCATTTATCGGTGCATGATTCAAACCGCCCCTGTATACTTCCTCAAAGAATATGATGCCCTCTCTCGCAGATTTCTTTGGAGCGGGAATCTTCAAAACACTAAATGGAGTCTCGTCAATTGGGACATGGTTTGTAGACCAAAGCAGGGAGGGGGCCTGGGACTACGTTCAGCTATCTTAGGCAGCCAAGCCTTGGCTGCTAAGTTATACTGGAGGTGGTGTTCTAACCATTCTGCCCTGTGGGCCAAAATTCTGACTGCTAAATACTTCCCAGGCACTGCGCCTCATGACATGGCTAGACTTCCTCTTGCTGGTAGAGGGTCGATGGTGTGGAGCACTCTTAAGGTGGGAGCGCAGCTGGTGAAGCAGAGTCTTTTCTGGGTGTGCAATAGTGGGACTGAAGCTCTGTTCTGGGAAGACTCTTGGAATGGGGAACCGCCCCTGTTAGTTTCTCATCCTCAGTTACAGCCTATTGCTGATATCTTTATTTCAGCTGGTTGGGATACTGTGATGCATTATAAGGAAGCTGTCAGCTTGGGCATGGCTATTGGATATAGGTGGAAAAACTCTTCGAATTGGCCTCCGGGAGGATCTGCTGAGACTAGAAGTGAGTTAAGCCACATACTTCAATCTAGAGAATGCAATTATCTTCAGGGTAGAGATGTTCTTGCCTGGGGGGGAGATACAACTGGCCAGTATTCGGTCTCGTCTGGATATGCGCTTTTGATTAAGCAAGCGGTCAATCGTAATCAGTTCTTTTGGGGGAAAAAAGTTTGGAACTAGATTTCTTGGCCCAAATGTAATTTTTTTCTGTGGACTCTTACTCACAACAAGTGCCTGACCTGGGATAACTTATGTAAACGTGGCTTTCAGGGGCCTTCGGTCTGCGTTTTGTGCCACAACAGTGAGGAGACAGGGGCGCATTTATTCTTCCAATGCCCCTTTGCTACTCAGTTCTGGCATTTGTGGTGGGCGGCCTGGGGCGCCCCCTGCTGTCATGCTCATTCTTTGAGTGAATTCTTGAGTCGACTGGGTACTGCGCCTGCTAGGAACTCCCTGCTGCAGAGTGCTTGGACTGTGGGCCCTTCCTTCATATTATGGAATTTGTGGCTTGAGCGCAATAGAAGAGTCTTCAGGGGCGAGCGCCTGGAATGGCGTCAGCTTTGGTCTAAAATTCTCAATTCGCTGCAGGAAACTTTGCGTGCCAAGTGTGTGGAGGGCGCTGACTAGAATGATGAGGTGGACGGTCAACTTAAGCGGCTGGGTTTGAGTCTTCAACCTGGTAATGACTCGGCGCTGGGCTGTGGTGCGCAGCATGGGCAGAAAGTTAAGATGCGCCCGGTTAATAGAAAAGGACGCTGGACCCGCCCTGAGCCTGGCTGTATCAAAGTTAATACGGATGGCTCCTCACGGGGGAACCCAGGAGAGGCCGGAATTGGGGGAATTGCTCGGGATAGTCTCGGTTGCATACAATTTCTTTTCTCGATTTAGAAAGGCTGCCACACAAACAATCTCATGGAAGCCATGGTGATTCTGGAGGCCTTGAAGTTCTGCTGTCAACAGGGTTGTTACAATATCATCTGCGAATCGGATTCGCAAGTGGTGATTAATTTGCTTAATAACGGTAATGCCGGTATAATAGATTGGCATCTGAATCTTATTATTCTTCAGATCCGGCATTTAAGTACCTCTTTGAATTCTATTGTTTTCAAACATATTCCACGTGAATGGAATGGTGTTGCGGATCGCCTTGCCAAATGGGCGTCGGAGAATGGTGCTTGTGGAGTATTACTGACCCAGGTATGTTTTCGGCTAGTATGTTTCAGGAGTTGGTTCAGTTGGTGAACCAGGAGAATGAGTTGTAATTTTGGCCTTTTCGTTTTTTAATATATTTTTACCCCTGTTAAGTTCAACATAAACCTATTTTAATCTGAATGATATTCTAGGATGTTAGATTTATACTTCTTGATTAAACTAATCTTAGAACTTAACCATACTAAATAAGAACTAAAAGCCACTGAGTAGAGTGAGATATTTACATAGGGGTAAAGAACTAGAAATGGTCCTATGTGTAAGTATGAGTGCCACAAATGGTGCTTGGGTCTTATTAATGTGTGCATACACCGATAATCCCTGAAAACCATTAACACCTATTAAGTTAACATGCTTACACACAACACCTTTCATATGTAGTTACCTCTGCCTAATTATCATAACTCACCTCCTTCTATTCTAATTGTCCATATGTAAGTGTACTGAATGATTTTCACTTGCATTAGAAAGTGAGGTATTGGGTTTGACATGCATCCAAAAATGTAATCTAATATATAATTCAAAAAGTAATAATTTTTTTCTCATTTGATATCAAAGCTAGGTTTTTTCTCTAGGGAACTTTAGTAACAAGCTTTTTTCTTTCAAATTTTGTAATCTATCGAGTTACCAATTTTTCAATTCTCAATATTGTTAGAACACAATCAGTTGGAGGCAAATTCTATGTTAACCCTTTCAAAATCAATCCATCTATGGGTAGAGGTAGAATATGAGGATGGGGTCATTGTGTCCATATCCCCATTCATAACCAAGAAGAGGTACCCATAAATAATGTTGATTGTAGTACCAAGGTTACAAATGCTTATACACTCTATGGGAATCCAGCCAAGAAGTTTGGGGATATCCTTAATATAATCATGACAACCCTTAACACCTTGCAAGGAAATATTGATAGCCAAGAAAAAAGGCTAAAAAATCTTGAAGATGTATCCTAAAAGGAAGTACCCATATAAGAAGTGGGACAAGTACAAGAACCTATGATTCAAGAACTACCTTTTACCATAATTGACCTAATCATCAAAGAGATACAAAAGCTTACACCACCTAAATTTTTGAGTGATTAATAGGGTGATGCAATCGATGCAGGCTGATACACTTACATAAATATTTAAATAGGTACAACATTCCATCGAATGTGAAATCTAAGGGGGAAGTGTATTAACTAGTTGGTCTCATAAATTAATGGTGTAATCACCTTTGAGTAATTAAAGGATATTAGCCCTTAAAACTTTGTTAGATAGTTTTTGAGACATATTTTCATAAAATATACTTCAAGATCAACTATAAAGAGCATAAAATCATTGATTTTTAGCTTCTATAATAATTTTTATTTCTAAATATGAGAAAATATTCCTAAAATGATGTGTCATGTGAACTATATTTATGAAGAAGAAACTAATATTACTAAGTTAAAACATGGGCTCAAGGAAATATTTGTACGTGATATCAACATGATGAACAAAAGGACATTGGCAATAGTAATTGAATTAGATTATAAGACCTAGGAAAAAGAAAAGTCTCAACAAAAGTCTAGGCAAGAATTTAAGTCAAATTGGTAGCAATATAAAGAAAATGCCATTCTCCAATGAAAAAAAACTTTTGGAAATCAAATTATAACCATATATTTTCTAGTGGCAACAATAATTTCATCAATTTTTCTAATCAAAGTAGAAATTTAAAGTCTCGTAGAACATCTAAATCTAGTTCTTTTAAAAAAGAATAACATAAAAAAAACTAATGTGGACCTATAATTGGTGCTAATAATATTCTAATAAAATCTTATAGACTTGTTTTTCTTTGGAATGTAGTGAAAATCACTATAAAATCGACAATGTAAAATTGAAATCGGGGCAAACATCCAATCACATGGTATATGTTGTTATTGATAATCAAAATGATGACTTATTGGTCACTCCAATTAAAACCAGAGGTACAATAATGTTTTTATTTGAATATTTTGGTTGATTGAGGTGTAACTAATTATTTTATCTCTACTTTTGTTCCTAAGAAATTTAAATTTGAGCTTATCTTGATAAGAAAAGTTTGGGATGTTGAGTTCAATATCATCAAGAAAGTGCCTATTATTGAATGCTTAAAATAAGTGGAACATGAATATTGGTGTCTTCAAGACCAAGGTGAATTTTTTCCTTACACATTTAGGGTCTTATTATCTCATCCTTGTGATGGATTGGTTGCATGAACATCAATCCATGCATGCGTATGTGGGCAAAATAGTGCAGTGCATTAGTGACCTTGAGAAACTTATAGAATTATAAGATATATAAGGGACAGAAAGGTGTAAAACACTTTTAGAATTATATCTAAAGAGGGAAGATAAAAGGGGATACAAGATTTATGTAGTCTAACTATAAATACTACCCAATAAAAAGGAGTTAGTACACACAAATTTTCCTATTTAAAGGAATATATGGATGTTTTTCTTGATAAACTACTTGGTCTACCACCTAAGTGAGAGTTTGATTTTTCCATTGATATATTGTATAGATCTACCCCTACTTGTAAATATCCCTACATCATGAATGTGGCTAACCTAAAAAAATTTAATGTTTAACTACAAGAACTTTTTGAAAAAATAAACATCTTACTAAGTGTCTCTCCTTGGGCTATTTTGATTCTCTGTATAAAGAATAAGGATGGTACATTGAGGTTTTTTATTGATTACCACTTACTTAATAAAGTAAAAATTAAATATTGTTATCATTTGCTAAGTATTAATTAATTATTTTAAAAAATTAAGAGTGCTTCAGTGTTCTTAAAGATTGATTTAAGATCAGTGACCATCAACTAAGAATCAAAGAAGAGAACATTCATAAAAATAATTTTTAGAACTCGATATCGACATTATGAGTTCATAGTTATTATATTTGTCATAAATAATTCACCTAAAACCTTCATGAATCTTATTAACATGATGTTTAGATATTTTTTGGGTAAGTTTATGCTAGTTTTTCTTGATGACATTCTTAGCTATTCCAAAAATAACGTTGAACAAGATCAACACCTTTGTTTAGTCTTTCAAAGACTAAGACAACATAAGTTGTATGGGAAACTATATGAATGTGCATTTTATGAATCATAAATTCATTATTTAGATCACATTATTCATAAGGTTGGCATTTTTGTATATCCAACAAAAAATAAATCCATACAAGATTGGCTTGCTCCTACAAATGTGCATGAAGTGTGTAACTTCATGGGTTTGGTTAGTTATTACTAGTATTTTGTTGAAAAAATTTCTCATGTAACCCATCCTATTACCTCTTTATACCATAAATTAAAGAAAATTTTATGAATGCATCAATATCAAGAGTCTTTTACCGAGATGAAATTATTGCTTATAACAACACCTATTATTATAATTTTGGACCCAAATGGCAATTTTGAAGTTTGGGCTAATACAAAAAAGGAAGTATATTGAGGAATATTAACTCAAGATTGCAAATTTGTGGCTTATGAGTCACACAAACATAAAGATCATGAAAATATTTATCCTATAAATGACATGGATCATATTGATATTATCCATGCACTTAAACAATGGAATCATTTTGTGTTGAGAAAGCCTTTATAGGAGAATTTTTATCATTCCAACCTTGAGTATTTATTCTCTAAAGATTATTTAAATGCATGGCAATATGTGTGGATAGATTTTTTGAGAAATTTTGACATGGACATATCATATGTCAAATGCAAATAGAATAGTGTGGTTGATGCACTAAGTAGATGCACATACCTTGTTATAATGTCAAATTTATACAGACATTTTAGAAGTATTTTTATGGAATAGAAACTTGATAATGAATTATTCAATGATGTAAGAGAATGTTTACCTAACAAACTTGTAGAAAAGGGATTTACTAATTTTTATATCAAAATAAATCGCCTTGTAAGGCATAAAAATAATTTATGTACCAAGTTTGGGTGACTTGAAAAATTATGTAATAAACCAAGTGAAAATAACAACTTATTATTCTTATATAAGTGTCACAAACATGATGCATTAGTTGAGAAGGATCTATTTTTATCTTGGAATGGAGCGCGATGTCGTTGATTTTATGGAAAAATGACTAGAGGGCTAGTGGGTTAAAGATGAGCATTACTATCAAAGAGGGATATTGTACCCTTATAATATGCTAAGAGAAAAATAGGATGTAATATCTCTTAATATTATTTCAAGGATGATTAAATCACGTAGAAATAAATATATTATTCTTTTCGTAATAGATAAGGTCACTAAAGTTGGCCACTTCATTGCTAGAAATCTAACAGATGATGCTTTCATGTTTTCTAGAATGTTTTGTGAAAGTAGTGGTTAGACTTCATGGGATACCTAAAGTGTTTATTTCAGATTGTGACAAGTTATTTAACTTAATATTTTTGTATACCTTGACTACATCATTTAAAACATGGCTGAATTTTAGTTCTTCATATCATCCAAAAATGGACGATCAAATTGAAAGGCTGAACCAAGTGATTGAGGACATGTTATGCATATATGTCATGTATCAGTAAAATAAATGGGAATATTACCTAAATTTATTTTAATTTGCATAAAATAATTCTTACAATTTTATAATAAATATGGATCCTTTTTAAGTTTTATATGGTCATAAGTGCAGAACTCTTCTTAGTTGTGATAGCTTAAAAAATATAGATATTAATGGGCATGATTTGTTACTAAAATATGAAAAGAAAATATAAATTAGATCAGTAATATTTATCATTATATTCTAGGAAAAAATATATCTTGCATTTTGGTCATATAGATACTTAGACATATGCATATGATGACTTGATATCGAAAGACGTAAACAAGGTAAACTAGTTTAATGGCTATCCTTGAGGCATTACCATAGATACTTGTGAATTCATGGATGTATGTAACATGGAGGTTTCTCAATTGTTTTAACTATGCGTGGGTTATTCAATTTCACTAGTTTCTGGTGCATGTGGAAGCATAAATAAATTCTCACCTTTAAAATACATTTCTAACATACCTGGTTCTACGTAAAGGTATTTATACTACATGTACGAAATCTGAAACCTATTACTTTTACTGTTTCATTTAATAATAAATGAATCATGATCTGATCTATTTCTCTTAGTTATTTAAGATGTTTTGTAGACATGTATAGTATTCCTAAGTAGATTAGTTTATGAAATGGGATGAAGTTGGAAAGCTTTAAATGAATTGATTTAAACTTGATATTGTAACTATGGTAGATTACTCAAATGAATAAAATGAGCTAGATGAATATTATTTTATAGGTCATTTAATAATTCATAAACACATGATAGAAGTATGGATACTTAATGATTTTCTTCTCCTTATATTGCATGTGTTTCACTCCCTTTCTAATGGTTCAATTTTGTTGTCTTTCTTCCCATGGTATGCCCAACATAAAATTGTAAAATCTCTTTAAGTGGAATATTTTATTTGGATTCCACTCAAGTTGAAACTCGACTGAATTTTTGTTTGTATGTGTTGCATACAATATGTTATGAAAATCAATTACTGCTCACCTTCTAGTTTAGTTAAATATGAGATTATTAATACTTGTTCAAATTTTGAATGAAATTATATATTATTCTTGTTCATAATAAGATACATTTCCTTAGATAGTAATAGAAATTATTATATGAAAATAATTGATTCCTTTGATAAATTCCTTTCTTATGAATAGTTAAGATGGTAGTAAGTTAGCGAATGTCTAAAATATATATTTTCTTTCCCTTAAAATTATAAGGTGTTTAAGGAATAGTCAAATGGATACCTAGGTTGTATTATGTGTTGAACTCTATTTACGTTATTATGTCCCATTGGAAATGCCAATATAAATTTGTTACAGAGATTCATTTATAGGATGCATTAAGGGTTATTTGAGGAATGATGATATTGATCATAATTATATCATTTTTCATTATTTAAATAACAAATTTCATGATTATTGAATAAGTGTTGTGTAAACTATTAAGGTAATGGTGTGGTGACCTTTAAGTTCGCAAGGTGATTATGATCTTAAATGGTAGAACTATGAGGCCTTGATTTTTAAATATATTCTTATTGTGTACCCTTTTATGAAATAATAATTATTTTATGTAATTAATTATAAATATTCATGAATTGAATTAATTTCTGGTTTATATTATAATTATTTGTCTAAAATCATGTTTGATCATGAGCTTAATAGCCTCTACCTTTAATATAAACCTATTTTAACCTAAATGATAACTTAGGATGTTAGTGTTATCCTTCTCGGTTAAGCTGATATTATAACTTACCCATCCTCAAGTGGAAATGAAATCCATTAAGGATACTAAGGTATTTACCTAAGGTTAAATATCTAGAAATGGTCCAATGTGGAGGTACAAGTGCCATATATGGTGTTCATTCCATATTTTTATATTCATAAAATGATACAGGGTGAAACACATAAACACCTATTAAGTAAACATGCTTCCATATAGCATTGATTATGTGTGGTTACCTCTAGCTAATTATACTAGTTCACTTTCTTTTGTTACCGTTGCACATATGCAAGTGCACTGAATGAGTATTGTTTGCATTGACAAGTGAGGTATTAGGTCTAACATGGATCCCAAAACCTACTCTGATATACAATTCTCAAAATTCTTTTGGGGTTGTTTCATCTAATATCAGAGCTAGGTTTTTGATCTAAAGAGCTTTTTAAATGATTTTTCTTATTGAAAATTTTCAAATCCACTATGTTATCAATTTATAATTTTTAAGATGGTTAGAACATGATCAAGCAGAGGACATCTCCGATAAACATTTCAATGTTAACACAACTAGGGGAAAAGGTAGAGGATGAGGAAGGGGTCATCATGTCTGTATCCCCATTCCTAACAAAAAAGAGGTACCCATAACTAATGGTGGAAAAAATATCAAGGTTTCAAATTTTGATATAGTCGATGGGAATCTAACCAATAGGTATGAGGAGATCCTTTGTGAAATCTTGACAACCCTTAACACCTTGGAAGGAAAGATTGATAACCAAGAGAAAAGGCTAAACAATCTTGAAGGGGTATCCCAAGAGGATGTAGCTAGATTAGAAATGGGAGAAGTAAAATGACCTATGATTTAAGATCTACCTTGGACTATAATCATCAAATAGTTGAAGAAGATTGCACTGACTACCTTTTAGGGTGAGGAATGAGTTGATGCATTTAATGAATGGATGGTATACTTGAAAAAATATTTCAACCTACATAACATGCCATTAAATGTGAAAGCTAGGGTGGCATCCTATCATATTTTTGGTCCTACAACTTAATGGTGGAATCACCTTTATGGAATTAAAATATGTCAACCCTTAAAACATTGTTGGTCACATTTTGAGATTGACTTTCACAAAAGACACATGTACACCAAGTTTAAAGTGTAGAAAATCACTAATTTTTAGCTTCTAAAATAAGAAAACATGTGTGTTATTGAGTATGAGAACAAGTTCATAAATTTTTTGTATCATGTGAACTATGTGTATAATGAAGAAACCGAGATTGTTAAGTTCAAACATGGGTTCAAGGAATATTGATGCATGACATCAATATGATGAACCCAATGAATTTACCAGTAGTAACTAAATCAACATATAGGTTTGAGTAAAAAGAAAAGTCTCACCAAAAGGTAAGGTAGGAATTTAAGTCAAACTAGCAGTAATATAGATCAAAAATCCTTTATCTCATGAACAAAAGCTTTTGGAAATTAGATCAAAACCATAGATTTTCTAGTGACAATAAGGATTTAAGCAAGTTTTCTAATCAGATCAAAAAACTAAAGTCTCATGGACCATCTAAATTTATTTATTTTATAAAGTAACAACATAAAAAAAACTAATTTTGACCTACTATGGGTGATAATACTATTCTGGTAACATTTCATAAACCTATTATTTGCTGGGAATGCAATGATAATCACTCCAAAAAGGACTATCCTAAAGTAAAATCAGGCCAACTAGCCAATCACAAGGTATATACTATTGTTGATAATTTAAATGTTGACTTACATGCCACACCAATTGAAACTAGAGGTATAATAAATAGTTTTCCCTTGATTATTTTTATTTATTTAGGTGCAACTGATTATTTTTATCTCTCCTTTTGCTTCTAAACAATGTAAATTTGGCCCTGTCTTGATAAGAGATCAATAAGAAGTTGAGTTTGGTATGGAAAAGAAAATGTCTATTATTTAATATTTAAAAGAAGTAGAATTTTATCTTGGTGTCTTCAAGACTACGGTAAATTTTTGCCTTACACCTTTATGGTCTTAAGATCTCATCCTTGGGATGGATTGGTTGTATGAACATCAATCCATTTTTTACTATGTGGGAAAAAGAGTGTAGTGAATTAATGACCTTGGGCAACTTGTAGAATTTCAAAACATACAAGGGATATAAATATGTAAAAAATATTTATCCTTAAAAATAAAAAGGGATATTAGTAAGGGATGTAAGATTAACACAATCCAACTATAGGAATTACCCAAGGAAAAGGTGTTAGTACATGTAGGTTTTCCCATTTTGAAGGAATTCATGGATATTATTTGTGAGAAAGTACCTAGTCTACTAGTTAAGTGGGAGTTTGATTTTTACATTGATATAATTCCTAGATTTATCCCTATTTCTAAATATACATATCACATGAATGTAGTTGACCTGCAAAAAGTAAAAGTTTAGTTGTAATAATTTTTTGACAGTGGAAGTATCCAACAAAGTGTGTCTCCTTCGGGTGGTCTGGTGGTCTAGATGGTAAATTGAGGCTTTGTGTTGATTACCGCTTGCTTAATAAAGTAATGATTAAAAACCACTATCCTTTTCCAATGATTGATGATGTGTTATAAAAAATGAAAGGTGTTATAATCATGTCAAAAATTTAATTGAGATCAGGCTCCCATTAGTTGAGAATCAAAGTAGAGGACATTCATAAAATTTCTTTTATAACTCAATATGGACATTATGAGTTCACAATTCTACCATTTATCCTAATTAATGAACAAGCATACTTTATGAATATTATGAATAATGTGTTTAGAGACTTTATGGATAAGTTTGTTCTAGTTTCTCTTGATGATATTCTTAGTTATTCTAAAAACAAGGTTGAACATGATCAACACCTTCGTTTAATCTTGAAAAGACTAAGGAAACATAAGATGTATGTTAAACTCTACAAATGTGTATTTTATGAATACAAAATTCATTATTTGGATCACATTATTTCTAAGGTTTGTATTTTTGTAGATCTAACAAAAATTAGAACTACATAAGATTGGTCTGGTCCTAAAAATGTGCATGAAGTGTGAAGTTTCATGGGTTTGGTTGGTTAATACTAGTGTTTTATTAAAATATTTTCTAGTATAGCCCATCCTATTAAATATTTATAGTGTAAAGGCAAAGAATTTGTATGGACACCTAAATGTGAAGATGATTTTACAAAGCTAAAAGTGCTTCTTAAAACATCACCTATTCTTATAATTCTAGACTCAAATGGCACGTTTGATGTTTGGATCGATTCTTATACTAAAGGATATGGAGGATTATTAACCCAATATGGTAAAGCTATGGCTTATGAGCCATGAAAACTAAAATATCATGAAAATAATTATCCTATACATGACATGGAACTTGATGCCATTGTTCATGCACTTAAACAATGGAAACATTTTCTACTGGGAAATCCTTTCAAGGTGAAGTTTGATCACCACAACCTTTAATATTTATTCCCTTAAGATGATTTAAATACATGGTAGGGTATGTGGTTAGATTTTTTGATAAATTTTTATATGGACATATTATATGTCAAAGGCAAGGAGAATCATGTGGCTGACACACTCAACAGATGCATGTACCTTGTTGAATTATCAATTTTACAAGGAAATTTTAGAAGTGTTATTTTGGAATAGCTTATTGATGAATTGTACCATGATGTAAGTGTACGTTTCATTGATGAGCCTATAGCAAAGATATTTGATGATTTTTCTATTGAAATAGATGGCCTTGTAATGCATAAAAACAAAATTTATGTACCCAATTTTGGTGACTTAAGATATTATTTGTTAAAAAAGGTACATAATGCACCTTATCATGATCATCTAGGTTTCACAAAGATGATGCATGAGCTAATAAGGATCTATTATTTGTCTTGAATGAAGTGTAATATTTATGATTTTGTGTAAAAATACTTGGAGTACCAGTGTGTTAAGTATGAGCATTTACATCCAAGAGTGTTGTTGTACCCTCATGATATTCCAACAGAAAAGTGTGTTGTAATCTCACATGACTTTATTATGAGGTTACCTAAATGATGCAACAAACATGATACTATTCTTTTGGTAATAGATAAGGCCAATAAAGTTAGCCACTTCATCATTAAAAATTTGATTGATGATGCTTCCATGTCTATGGAACATTTCATGAAATAAGTGGTTAGACTTCATGACATACCTGAAGTGATTATTTGAAACTATGATAAGTTATTTCCTTCAATATTTTTCTATACCTTGAATATAGCCTTTCAAACATGGTTGATTTTCAGTTCTTCATATCATCTAAACATGGATGGTAAAACTAAAAGGCTCAACTAGCTGGTTGAAGACATATGTTTATGTACATTATGGATCAACAAAAAAATGGGAAGATTACATATATTTAGTTGAATTTTCATACAATAATTCCTACTGTTCTATAATAAATATGACTCTATTTGAATTGCTATATGGGCATAAGTGAAAAATTCCTCTTGGTTGAGATAAATTGGAAAATAGAGCTATTATTAGACATTATTTGCTACTAGAATATGAGAATCAGATGGAATTAAAAAGGTAGAATATAAAAGGAGCTTTGGATTAGCAAAAGAGTTATGTTGATAATAGAATTCCCATTAATTCAATGTGTGTAACAAATTTTTTCTATGTGTTACACTGTAGAAAAAATATATAAAGTTTAGTAAATCTTCCAAGTTAGTTGTAGGTTTTGTTAGGACCTTAGACATTGTGGAAAAGATTAACCATTTTGATTATTGGTTGGATTTTCTTCCTTATCTAAAAAAGATTGACTATGTATTTCATGTTAATTTTCTAAGAGAATATGTACATGATCCCTCTCATGTTTCACATTGGGCTCATTTTCTAGTTATAAAAGAGGAAAATATATAGTTAGATCCACTAAGAATCTTGGACCATCACAGTGTTAAACTATAAAATAGAGACATACAATAGGTTTTGGTGCAATGGTACCCATTGAATGAAATAATCACTACTTAGGAAGATGTACATCATTTTAGGTAGCATTATGCATGGATATTTGACTAGTCATCAGGATGACTCCCTTTCAAGGGGAGAAGGATGTTATGATTGTACCTTTTTATAATTTGTTTTATTATTTACAATATTATTAGTAATATTGTGTATCTGACTTTTGGTTATTTTATTAAGTTGGATTGTATGGTTAGACATTATGCAATAGTATTTGGACATCATGTTTAATTCTACAATTAATGATTTATATAGATTATTACTATAGTTGATATGATTGAATATTACAATATTTGATATGATTATAGTTTTGTAATTATTTTTTGATGTTTTGATACTCTACTATTTATGTACTTTTTTGGTTATAGGTACCATCTTATGAGTTAGGCATATGCTAGTACTGGTACATTAGCTACCAAAGAAAATTTTAAGCAGTTGGAGAAGTCTAATAGGTATACTTATTTTTGATTATATTTTTTGTAATTATAAATATTGATTTGGTCAATGATTATATGAATGTCATGATATTGATATTTTTTGAATTTTGGTTGTACATTATTTATACCTTTATGATTAGTTGTCACATGTTATCTTTAAGGTGCTATATATCATTATTCTTCTTTGTGATCCTAACTCTTTCATTTCAACTTCATGACTAAGTCCTGCCTCCTCCTTCTTTAAAAATTCTATTATGACCTTGCACACTTGTTTGGATCTTAATTACCTATATGGATGGATTTTACTAATGACCTACCTAGACCTACCCTTGACACCCCCTTGGACTATTGCCTAGACTATATATAACCATATTCTAAAAAGGTGGCGGCATGGTTATTACATGGTCTATTAAACAAAGGCATTAATATTAATATTCAATCATGGTTTATTTATTTGGTTTGATAGTCAATGACATAATTGGGATTAATATTAAATTTATTTTATTAACATTGATTATTTATTTAGTGTTTCAAAGCATAGAATTTGAATCGTTATGGTGCTAATCAGTTTTACTATTGTTAAATTGGTTTATTAGTGTTAATCCACTGAATTTCATTGGTTGGTTAGTGGTTCATTGCTTTATCCCTTAGGATAAGTCATTTGATAATTATTGCATTGAATGGAGATCTTGGCATCAATTATATTGTGGAATGTTAGTGAGAATTTATCTCTCTGTACATTGAATGTGGGCATTGAATGGGTATCGGTAATTGGATAGAATGTGTGGAGAGTTAGGGAGTGGAAAGGAAGAATTGATAGGGTTAGGAAGATGGAAAGGAAATTAATGAATGAGTGGAGTTGGACTATTTTTTTAACATGATCATGTGGATTTTTCATCATAATACCTTGGGAATTAAAGGCTTATGTATTATATCTTGTTGGATATTTGATATTGTCCTTCTCTACATTTTTAGGTAATATATTTTAATCATGTCTATTTATTTGATTTTTTTTGGAAAAAATGTGAAAAATAAAATGTTACATATGCAGTCTAAAGTATTAGGACTTTTAGATATGTATCTAGCCCATTAGGAGATTTGATGTGAATCAATGTTTTGTATTTTGCATGTAAATTTTCAAAATAAATATATAATGATTTTAATCATTTGTATAAGTTGGATTTTGTTAAATATTATCTTTGGAAACATTTTTTTTACTATGTACATGTAGAGGTTTTATATTTTTTTACCCTATAGAGTTTATCGATTTTGTGTTGTAATGGAAGGTTTATGGTTTTATTGTTTTATTCTATGCATATATATATCCTTATGGGTATTCCATCAACCTATTTGTAAGGGACTCATGGCTTAATTTTTTTGATTGTTTGAAATATATACATATATTGATGTGTATCTAGTATGTAAGCTAATATTTAATTGGACTAAGAGCTTGTTTTGTTGAATGGTCAATTATATCGCTATATTGTAAAGGTGTGGTTGTTATTATAGTAATGGTCACCTGGAATGTATTCCTAAAAATTTATTTATTAATGGGTTGTGACGTTATTTTATGGTTGGATGCATTTAGATTGATAATCATTTGGGATTTAAAGTGAGTAACAGGTTTCTTGGAACAAGTTTTGAATAAGGTTTTTTGTTAGTATTGACCAATTTCTCTATATTTATATAAATTTGAATTTCAGAAAATGTTGAGGTTTTTACTTCATATAGTTGATTGTGTATATGTCTTAATATTGTATTATTTTTCTTAGATGATGAATTTAAACTTGGATTATATATTGGCCTTCATTTTTTTGATGAATTCCTATTAGGTTGTTTGAAATTGCATATTATGTGACTATGGAATATGTTTTTGATTTGGGTTTCATTATTATGGCTGACTAAGATTTACATGTTTACATTCTATAAAATATCGGTGTCATTATTAAAGTTGAATGTGTTATTTCTTAAGGTTGAGTTGAATATTATGTTAATGGATTTATTATCAAGATATTAAAATGGAATCTTTGTAGAAAGAACTTTGACTCAATATTATGTTATGTATTTGACTATGTTTTATATGTCATGCCCTTTAGGCATGTTTTATTGGGTATTTATACACTTTTATTGCATTTTAATAGTTTTAGGTTTCTTGACCATGTTTGACTGATTTATTCAATCAAGCTTATTATTGGTTTATATTCTTTGATAGTCTCTACATATTATTTTAATGGTGCTAAGATGGTTGTGTAATGAAAAATTCCTTTTGTTTTGGTTTGAATAAATTCATGCATAAGACTTACTGACCTAGCTTTGTTATGTTTGGCATGAATATTAATGGTTTTATTCTATTAGAATTGTGAGGGCATCTAATGAAGTATGAAAGAGATTCATTTTTATTTATTGAATACAAGGGTTTCAATTTGAACTTATAAGTGTTGGTGTTTTATAAAAATGTTTATATTATTTTTGGGTAGAATATTATGTATGCTTGAGTACAGTGAATGGCTTATCTAGATTATTATGTTTTTTTGTGATTTGGTTAATTATAATCATTTAATTTATAGGTTGTGTGTTTTTTATGCCTAAATTATTATCATTGGATCACCATTCCCAAACTAGACCTAAATAATTAAATATTTAAATGGTATGTTGCACGCATGGGGTATAAATTTATAATCAGGACATCTGAGGTAGACTACATATATGCATGGGAATCCAAGTTAGTTATCTCAAAATCTATAAAATGGATTAATTTTTAATCTATTTGATATAATTTGGCTTCTTATGATACTTATCCCTTCTTTGGATTTTTATCGATGATGGAATAGTTATTCCCATCTCACCTTCGAATGGTGATTGTTGTCTTTCTTACATTATTTTATTTTATTGTGATGTCCACTAGTTAGGAATCCAATTACTAAAAAATATCTTAACATACATGGTTGCCACAACCATCATCATATTTATGGTTGGCATGGTAAGGGCCATGATGGTAGGTCTCATAGGGATGGTTAGGAGGAATTGTCCAAATTCATTCACTTGAAGCTCCATGCTTTGATGATCTTGCTAAGACATGAAGTATTTTGGTACAAAATTATTTATGTTAAATGTTCATGATTTACTTAGTTGATCATGTTTAAATGATATTTTATTATGCAATCTTTATTTTATATTGGTTAGTTATGTTAGTACTAACATGCATCAAGTAGAGGCAATATCCATGGTAACCCTTTCAATGTCAACCAAGCTAGTGGTAGAGTCAGAGGATGAAGAAGGCTTCATTATGGCCACATCCCCATTTGTAACCAAGAAGAGATACACATAAATAATTTTGACAACAATATCAAGGTTTCAAATGTTGATACAGTTGATGTGAATCCAACCAAAAAGTATGAGGATATCCTTAGTGAAATCTTAATAGCCCTTAACACCTTGAAAAGAAAGATTGATAACCAAGAGTAAATTATGAAAATATTGAAGTGGATGTACCTAGATTGTAAATGGGATAAGTAGGATATGTTATTTAATAACTAACTTTGGTCACTATTTACCCAATCATCAATGAGTTGAAGCTTGCAGAAATATTTCAACCTACATAATATTTGATCAAATGAAAAATATAGGGTAGTAGCCTATCAGCTGGTTGGTCCTACAACTTTATCTTATAATAGCCTTTGTTTCACTAAAAGATATCAACCCTTGAACCTTTCATAGTTAGTTTTTGATATTTAGTTTCACAAAAGATACCTGAAATCCAACTATAAATAATATAAAATCATTCATTTTCAGCTTCTAAAATTAAAAAAACATGTCTATTATTGAGTATGAGAATAAGTTCCTAAATTTGTTACATTAGGTGAACTATATGCATGAGAAATAAACTAATATTACTATGTTCAAACTTTGGCTTAAGGAAATATTGATGCATGATGTCAGTATGATGAGACCAAGAACATTAGTAGCAATAATTGAATTAGATTATATGTTTGAGGAAAAAGAAAAGTCTCACCAAAAGTCAAGGTAGGAATTTAAGTCAAAGATACAACAATCTAGATAAAAAAATCCTTTCTACCATGAACATAAACATTCAAAAATTAAATCAAAACTATAGATTTTTTGGTGGCAACAATAATTTTAGCATGTTTTCTAATCATAACAACAAAATAAAGTTTCATGGATCATCTAAATATTGTTTTCTTAGAAGTAATAACATCAAAACAACCAACGTGGACTTGTCATGGGTGGTAATACTATTCTAGTAGCATATTTTAGACCTATTATTTGTTGGGGATGTGGTGACAATCACTACAAAAAGGACTATAATAAACTGAAATAAATAACCAACCAATCAAAATGTATATGCTATTGTTGATAATTGAAATGTTGACTTACAGAACATTATAATTGATGTTATAGGTAAAATAAATAGTTTTTCCTTGACTATTTCTATTTATTTAGGTACAACTAATTATTTTATCTCTTCTTTTGTTGCTAAACATTGTAAAGCCAAGCCTTCCTTGATAAGAGAACATTGGGAGGTTGAGTTTGGTACCAGAAAGAAAATGCCTATTATTGAATGTTTAGAACAAGTGGAACTTGATCTTAGTATCTTCAATACCAAGGTGAATTTTTTCCTTACACCTTTAAGGTCTTATGATCGCATCCTTTGGATGGATTGGCTGTATGAACATTAAGCCATGCTTGGTTGTCTGTGCAAAAGAGTGTACAGTATTAATGACCTTGTGTAACTTGTAGAATTGTAAGGCATATAAAGGATAGAGAGATGTAAAATATATTTAACCTTATAGCTAAGAAGGACTATTAGAAATGGATATAAGCTTTATGTAGTCTAACTGTGGTAACTACCTAAGGAAAAGTAATTAGTACACACACATTTTCCTATTTTGAATGAATTTATGGACATTTTTCCAAACAAACTACTTGGACTACTACCCAAGAAAGAGTTTGATTTATCCATTGATATAATTCTCAGATCAGCCCATACTTATAAATATCCATACTGTATGGATGTAGCTGACCTAAAAGAATTAAAAGTTCTATTACAAGAACTATTTTATAGTGGAAGCATCTGACTAAGTTTGTTTCCTTGGGGTGCTTTAGTGGTATTTGTAAAGAATAATGATTGTACATTATGGCTTTGTAATGATTACCACTTTCTTGATAAAGTAATGATTAAAAACTACTATCTTTTGTTAATTATTGATGATTTGTTTGACTAAATGAAGGGTATTGTGGTATTTTCTAAGATTTATTTAAGATCAGGCTACCATCAACTTAGAATAAAAGGAGAGGACATTCATAAAATATTTCTTAAAACTCGATATCAACATTATGAGTTCATGGTTATGCCATTTGGCCTAAATAATGTGCCTACATCCTTTAGGAATCTTATGAACAACATGTTTTGAGTCTACTTGGATAAGTTTTTGATTATTTTTCTTGATGATATTCTTAATTATTACAAAAATGAGTTTGAACATGATCAACATCTTCGTTTAGTCTTTCAAAGACTAAGATAACACAAGATATATGTGGAGCTCTCCAAATGTGCATTTTATGAATAAAAATTTCATTTTTTAGGTAACATTATTTCTAAGGCTAGCATTATTATACATCCAAAAAAAATTAAAACCATATAATATTGGCTTGCTCCTACAAATGTGCATGAAGTGCACAATTTCATGGGTTTGGCTAGTTATTATAAGTGTTTTATTGAAACGTTTTATAACATATCCCATCCTATTACATCTTTACAACCCTAAGGCAAGAAATTTGTATGGATGCCTCATTATGAGGAGGATTTTACCAAATTGAAAGTGTTACTTACAATAACACATATTATTATAATTCTAAACCCAAATCTCAGTTTGAAGTTTAGATCGACACTACTAAGGAAGGATATGGCGGTATCTTAACCCAAGATGGAAAATTTGTGGCTTATGAGTCATGAAAACTAAAACATCATGAAAATAATTATCTAACAGATGACATGAAGCTTGATGTCATTGTGTATGTACTTAATAATGGAAACATTTTATACTAGGAAAGCCTTTCAAGGTGACGTCTAATCATCGTAGTCTTTAGTATTTATTCTCTCAAGATGATTAAATACACTCTAGTGTAGGTGGTTAAATTTTTGAATAATTTTAACATAGACATATCATATGTCAAACGTAAAGAGAATTGTTTGGATGATGCATTGAATAGATGTATGTACCTTATTACCTTGTCAATTTTAAAAGGAAACTTTCGAAGTGTTATTGTGGAATAGTAAATTTTTGATGAATTATGCCATTTTTTAAGAGGATATTTGGCTGAAAAATCTATAGTAAAGAGATTTCATGAATTTTATATTAAAATGGATGGGCTTGTAAGTGATAAAAATATAATTTATGTACTCAATTAGGGTGACTTGAGAAAATATGTGTTAAAATAAGTACATATAACATTTTATTATGCTTATCTAGGTGTCACAATGATGATGCATGACTTGAGAAGGCTCTATTTTTGGCCTAGAATGAAGTGTAATGTCGATGATTTTGTGGTAAAATACCTAAAATGCAAGTGAGTTAAAGCTATGCATTGCCATCTACGAGGGTTGTTGTACCCTCATGATATTCAAAGAGGAAAGTGTATTGTAATCTCACTTGATTTTATTATGTGGTTGCTTAAATCATGCAATAAACATGATTCTATTCTTATGGTAATAGATAAGACCACTAAAGTTAGCCATTTCATTGCTAAAAATTTGATGGATGACACTAATATATTTAAAGAACATTTCAAGAAAGAAGTGGTTATACTTCATTGCATACCTGAAGTGATTATTTTTGACTATAACAAGTTATTTAGTTCAAGATTTTGGTGTACCTTGACTTTCGCCTTTGGAACATGATTGAATTTTGGTTCTTCATATGATATAGAAATGGATGGTCAAATTGAAAGGATCAACTAGGTGGTTGAGAACATGCTATGCATGTACATCACAGATCAACAAACTAAATACTAAGATTACCTCCATTTAGTTGAGTTTGCATACAATAATTCTTAGTATTTTATAATAAATATGGTTCTTTCTGAATCTCTATATGGGTATAAGTACAAAACTCCTCTTGGTTGGGACATCATGGAAAATAGAGCTATTATTGGACCTAATTTAATAATCAAATATGATAAGTAGATGGAATTAATAAGGTAGAATCTAAAAATAGCTTCAGACAAGCAAAATAATTATGCTAATCAGAAGAGTTAGATTGGAAAAATGTTTTATAAAGTTTGGTAAAGCTTTCACGTTAGCTCCACATTCTATCAAGCCCTTCAACATTGTGGAAAATATTAGCCCTCTTGCTTACCAATTAGATCTTATTCATCCTCTACCATTGATTAATGATGTATTTCATGTTAATTTTCTAAGAAAATATATACCTAATACCTCTCATGTTTTGGATTGGACTCATTTTAAGGTCATAAAAGAGGAAAAGATACAATTGGAACTAGTGAGAATCCTGGACCATTGCAGTGTTAAGCTATGAAACAGAGACATACAATAGGTTTTCGTATATTAGGACTTGTTATGTGAAGTAAGTGCTACATTAGAAGTTGTACATATTTTTAGATAGAATCATACATGGCTATTTGAGTAGTCATCAGGATGGATCCCTTTCAAGGGGGAGGATGTTATGACCCTACTATTTTGTAATATGTTTTACTATTTATAACATTATTATTATTGTTTTGTATTTAACTATTGGTTTCTCTATTAAGTTGGATTATATGGTTAGAATTGATGTAGTGGTATTTGGACTACATGTTTAATTATGAATTTGATGATTTTTATAGATTATTACTATAGTTGATAGTATTACAGTTTTGTACTTATTTATTGAGAATTTGATATTGTAATGTTGATGTAGCTTTGTGGTTATAGCTATGATATTATGAGCTAGGTAGATGATGATAGTGGTAAATCAGTTATTGAAGAAAATTATTGGTGGTAAATCAAGTCAAATAGGTATACTTATTTTCATTATATTTTCCATCATTAGAGATTTGAATTTTTTTGG
>JARHVA010007661.1:520000-537500 GCA_037957365.1 Torreya grandis | reverse complement strand
TATGGAGTATATTTTCTCTTCACACCCTATCTTTCATTATACTTTAACCAATTTCAAACAAGAGGGGTGAATTTAGTGTGTGTAATATTTACTGGATGTGGATCCACACCCCTTGTGTAGGCACACATCATACGTACCAATACTTCAAAGAGGGATCAAGCCATATGTAATTCTCCCTTTGTAAGTACTTGGTGTAATTATTAAATGGGAATGTAAGAAAATGTTAAACTAGGTGTGTTTGAGATGACTAGGGACTGGTGTAAGGATTCGAAAAAGCTAGAAATAATATTAGATGGTTATATGTAGAGAATAGCAAAATGTGTTTGAGTAGTCTTAATTTTTTATTTTTGCTTTCTTTATGATATTTTCCAACCCTTTCCAAATGATATTTTAATCATATTTTTTAGGTATCTATTGGTCACAGATTAAACTTGCTCACATTAGGTTGATAAGCCTAAGGATGAGAAACTAAAAGGAATTAATTTCTGGGGTTATAAATGTGCTTGGATAATAGTGCCAAAACTAGATAGGAATGGCACTAACACTATAGTCCTAGTGTGACACTGTTGTCCTAAGTAGATGAGACCTGGGGGGATAGCTTAGTCATAGAAAGAGGAGTCTAGATCAGATGGGACCAGTTATTTAACGATATAGATGACTGGAAACTTGTGAAAACAAGCTTAAGAGGGTCATGAGAGAACACAATATGGACTTATTGTTTTAGTGTCATTCACCATGCTCAAGTTGCCAATTTTTACATTTTACATGACTACATTCACCATCACTTTATTCTAGTGATGCTACAAAGTGAAATATTGGGATAAAATAAAAATAGAAAGTGCACCTAAACTTACCTAAAAGGGTAAATCCCTTGAATCTTATGTGATGCTAGGTGTGCATAGAGAGAGCACACTGTGAAGTGTGAATCTAAGAAACAAAATAAAGTGTAGATAAGTTCTTACTAGATATGTTATATCTAGAATAAGAATGTACAAAGATGGGTAAGAGAGAGGAAGATAAAAAAATTAATATAACTCATTGGGTACGTGAACCAATATAAGACTTGTTGTGATAATGAGTGATGTTGAGTAATGCTAGATGTTATTGTACCAAGAGTAATATCGTGAACAATTTTGAGTGTTCAATTCCATAATAGCTCAAGAATGAAAATGTTTGCCCTTTAGCTCCATAATCAACTAATATGTAAAGATCTATGATATTGTATGTGTTGATCAATTTTTGGACTATGTCCAATCCTTCAGAATAGGTGGCTAAAAAATACAAAGGATAGCTATTCCTTTGGATCCATCATTGCCTCATGAAGTGAATCTATGAAATGATATCAATATGAAATGTATGTCCTATGAGATTGATCCTAAATCCTATGAATGTACTATGATATAAAAATGTTGAAATGCATATCTTAATATATACTACAAACTAGGCCACTCTTAGCCACTTTGAAAGATCAAAACTAGTCTTATATGAAAGCCACTCTGAAATTGAGAATCTAGCTTATGTGAAATCCACTTGGGAACTCGAGAACTCATGAACTCATAAATGTAGAGGGTAAAATTTTATGAAAGCCACTCTAAAATTATGTTAACCACCTACAAATTTAATAAGGCATGAAACCATTGAGAATGTCTAGAAAATCTTGAACTAAGAAAGAAAAGAAATAAATGTGTTGTGCACATTCCCCCTAATCACTGATGTCAGGTACATGGATTCTAATATAGAATTTATACCAACTACCATATCTAAAAGTAGAAGTTATAGCCATCATGCCATGCATGATGAATCCTATATCTATATTCTCTAAGAAAATTGTACTGAAACTATTGATTCTAGTCTGAACTATAGTTGACAAAATTGAAACTAAACTCACCTTTCTATCTATTTCTATAAAAATTGGATTTTTTTTATGTTTATACAATAGTGCCAAAATAGGATTCAAGTGGCACCAAAACTATAGTCCTAGTTGGGCACTATTTTCTAGGGCCATATCTGATGACTATTCTAGTTTCTTGAATATCGACCTAGTATATTCTGACTATTTTGGTGTTTGGTTATTGTTCTAGGTGATCTATAACTAGATTTTTTGGTTGATAGGATATCTTATCTCTATGAAAAAACACTTGTTTATTTCCATCTCTTTTCAGGGTAGGAATGGAGACCCAAAAATGACATCCCTCAGAAGAAGAGCCCTGAAAGTGTGTTATGCTCCAAAATATATGATATAGCAATGATAATTGACAAGATATATCAAGAGATAGCATGGTTTATATTGAGATATTGTTAGATAAATAAGGGTATGCCTAGATAGATATAACAATTTAAAATCATGTGTAATGTATTGAACTAGAACTAGAATTATTAGTTGTCATGGAGGGTTGGAGCATGATGTCCATCATGGCATCTAAGAAGCAAGATAATACATTATTTTTATGATGGAATTGAAAATAATAAAATTCAATCAAGAAACTAGAAAATAGGGTAAGAATCAATAAGCATAAAAGAGTGACCAAGGTGCCAAGCAAATAAGTAGCATGGGCACATGTCACTAAACTAGAAAACAAGCATACAAGGCATGTTTAAATTCTACATACATATATAGTTAAAACAAGCAAGTTGATGTGAAATCCATAATCACATAAAAGGGTACATACAAGGGAAATTGGTAGATGTCCAACGGCATAAACATGAAAAGAAGAAAAAAACATTGGAAAATGTCATAAGCCACATACCAGAAGTAAGTAGGAACTAGGAATGGAATCACATGAAGATACACTCAGCAAGAAGATAAAGCATGTAAAGACTAGAAAATACAAGCACATCTAACTAACCAATGTAAGAGTATGAAAGTATGCAAGACATGTTAGTAAAAAACTAGGTATATGCAAAGAAATACATAATTCCTATATATTACTGAGTGTTGTTAAAGTAATATGTGTAAGCTAGTAAATAATGTACATAAACATGATAAATAGAGTATGTGGTGTAGAAATGACATAACTTGGATAGTGTACTCATGTACAAGATGCCCCCAAGGGGAAGATATATCAATGTGTGTCTTGATATATAATTAGGATGCCCCCTTAAAGGGTAGAGTGAAGTAATCAAAGAGCTAAATATCACTGTAGACACTCAAAGAGATCAAGTGAATCATGGTAATGTAAATAAATCAACAAATAATAGACAACAATAGAAAATGTATATCTAGAATGGTAGTAGAAATGTAAATCATAGATGATGCATATAATTACAATATTTTTGATGTTTTAGAATTTTTTTAAATGTGTTTACATTTTTAATTATTTTAATGTTTTTGTATTTTTTATATAAACTATGTACAATCAAGTGTAAGAAACTCTGTACATGTAATTCGAAAGTAAGCTATATACAAGTAAGCTAGTAAGGAATGATACTAGCTAATCAGTCTCATGGAAGACTTCCTATCATAGTATCTTGTATCAAACAAAATAATCATGTGTGCTTTTGAAGCACAAGGAAATTACAATGACTATGATTCTAAATATTTGTATTTAGTGTCAGTATCTTGGAAATCATAGTAACTTGTATTATTCCACTAATCATTATCATCTTGATTTTGAACCAACAGAATGCTCATGTTAAATTTTATTGTATCTAGATATTTTCCTTTCATAGATTGTGTCCATGAATTATTCGTCTTAGGATGTTCAATAAATCCAAAAACTTGGTGACAAACATTATAAACTACTACAATAGGAGTACTGATGCCTTGATCCTGCTTGCCCAACCCTTGACCTTGATAATCAAACTATTGTAGATATTTTTGACCAAACCCATACTAGTTTGAAAGTTGAGCCTAATTTTGGAGAGGAACATTTGCATATTTTTAATTCTTTACTTGTGCTTTTTATATCATTTTTTCTTTGATTTTAATTTTTGATCCTTTTATTGTTCTGAGTTATGCTTTGGTAACTACTTTTGTATTATTTCTGAATTCAACCCTTTGTGAATGTGATCTTATGTCACCTTGAATTTCTTGAATAATTTACCTTGTATAAGTTCATCATTAAAAATTATCTATTGTATATGTTTATTCAATGCCAAACATGAATTTGTGTGATGCCCATGCATTCTATGATATGCACAATAATATTCACTAAATATTGAGGAGGTAGTTTAATCAAGTTAGATATAATCATTTCCCTTAGTACCTCACTTGAACTATTATTTTATTTTTGTATTCCTTTTGAATCAGTAGTTGTAGAGTTACATTGTTGTAATTTCTTGTTTTGATATGTAACATTTCTTGCAACCAATTTACTAGGTGAAGCTGCATATACATGATTGACACTAGGGTGCCTTTGAGGCTTTTGTATTACAATATGATTTTCCAATGTTTTGATCTTGTCATGTAATAGTTGATTTTGTGTTTTTAAATCTGAAATTAACTTTCTCATACTAGTGATTTTAACCCATAGAGTCTCACAAGTACAAACCCTAGTTGTTTTTGATTGAACATGTAAGCACATATGTTGAAGAGGTTTTAAAGAAGCTATGTATTGAATGTATGAATTAAGAACAATGTTATGAAAAAAATAACCTTTTGGAGTGGTGATAGTATGGAATTAGTTAGAATGAAAGTAGTTATCACCCTCTTGGAGGAGAAGAGGAGAAGAAAATTGTTTCCTGTGCATAAGATATGACATTAAAACTTGAAAGGTGGTTGTTATATTATGAAATGGGTCCTCTAGGTATAAAAAATGTATATAGGATAAAATAAATTAAAGTGGATTTATAATTTGTATAATAATATGTTTATACAAAGCATTCCTCATGAGAGATAGCAAGGGAGAGAGAGCATGAATTTGTACATTAATGCATAAAGAACTTTGACATGTGCTATGACATCTGTAATGTGTTTAGCATGATAAATTTGAAATAATTTCCATATGATATATATAAATCATGGGTTTGTGCATGAATGTATAAATATATTTGACTTATGACATAATATTTCTAGCATGTTTAGCAAAATAGAGTTGGACATTATTCCTCGTGACAGAGAAAGAGTATGCAAAATAAATATTGACATTTTGTGCAATTTAAGAAATAATTTTTTTAATATCATATCTAATTATTAAAATTAAGCATGAAATGAAAATAATGAATCTTTGGATTACCATATGGTAAACTTCATCATTTATGTACATGATAAGACCAAGTATAGTCTCCATATTATTTTCAAGAAATGTAAGAAAAATATGTAAATAAGTGAAATCCATTTTTTAAATATGATTTTAGAATGTAGGGTTATATCTCAGAAAGAAATAGGACTTAGTGTATATAACAATGATTTTAAATATGACTATTTTGATATTTGCTATGAAAATTTGAAATTGAAAGTTAATTTTTGAGTTATATATGCAGGTAAAAAATCAAAAATTTATTGTAAAATTTATGATTTAATAGGACCTAGTAAATGAAACTAGGGTTTGGAAAAATAAATGCTTTTGGAAATTAATATTATTTTTTTAATTTTTAATCGATTTTCTAATTTAAATATGGAAGTAAAAGCATGGAAAATGATTGGAAAATGATTGGTAAACTACTGGGACCTAGTGTGGGAAACTACGATTAAAAAGAAAATTATTTTAAAATAACTATGAAATTTTAAAATTTAATGGTATTTTATATTTTATTATGTAGGTAAAAAATTAGAAAAATATAGGAAAAATCAGTAGGAAATTTATCCTAGGGTTTCTATGGTTTTTATGCACAAATAATGTATGTTGGGTTCACCAAATGATTTAATAATGTTGGGAATAATTGGGGTTTTATTCTTAATCTAGTTAACAGGTTTGGGTTGATAAATTAGAAAATAATGTGTGGTAAAAATGTTACGTATTTGTGAAATTTATTAGCAGTTAGATATTTTTTTTAAATAATAATAAGAGGGAGAAAATAATGATAGGACCAAAGTTTCCCAAAGTTCTGACACAACTTGTCAGATTTAAGAGAACACATGATTACCAATGTATAAGCAACTTAAACATGCGGAAATACCCAAAAGAACAAATAACTATCAGTGACAAATAACATAGAATATGAGAGGCAACACACAATTGTATTCAACTCATTACAAAGGAAATTAAAATAAAGAGATCACAGTCTTCTTCCACCTCTACAAGGCCTTCCACACGTCAAGGGCTCCAAGTAATCTTCCCACCTGAGTAATCTTCTCTCATAGGTCACAACACACAGCTAACACAAGCTGTTGTTCACCTCATTGTACATCTGTACAATCGAGTACAAACTGGTACTCCAAGTAGATCTAACCATGATCCTACTTCTGATGTATTGCTGTCACCTTGGATCAGGGCCAACCCACCGATCTCTATCTGATCCTCGCATTCACACATCTCCCACTCAAACAGCAACCCCTGTGAGTAACCTATAATCAACAACACTTAATAGATCTGAACCACCTGTTAGTCAAGCTTGCTCTGAGAACATCCAACCTCGCTCTAATACCATTTGATAGGACCAAATTTTCTCAAAGTTCTGACACAGCTTGTCAGATTTAAGAGCACACATGATTACCAATGTATAAGCAACTTAAACATGAGGAAATACCCATAAGAACAAATAACTATCAATGAGAAATAACAAAGAATATGAGAGGCAACACACAATTGTATTGAACTCATTACAAAGGAAATTACAATAAAGAGATCACACTCTTCTTCCACCTCTACAAGGCCTTCCACACCTCAAGGGCTCCAAGTAATCTTCCCACCTGAGTAATCTTCTCTCATAGGTCATAACACACAGCTAACACAAGTTGTTGTTCACCTCATTGTACATCTGTACAATCGAGTACGAATCGGTACTACAACTAGATCTAACCATGATCCTGATCCTGATGTATTACTGTCACCTTGGATCCTGGCCAACCCACCGATCTCTATCTGACCCTCACATTCACACATCTCCCTGCAGACCAACCTGATCTTACTTATCACATGTAGATCTCCTCCATGACCCTGCAACTCCCTAGATATCAAACCTGATCTTACATACATGGGAAATCCTACTTGATTCCACCATGAGAAGAACTCTCCAAGCTCCACACTTGGGGTCTACAAGTTCTACACTTAACAATACAGCCCATGAGTCTATTATATAGATCTCATGCATACACTTAATTTAGACGGGTGGCTCAAAGACTCAAACTAGTCTTCATCATGCAAACAACGTGTTCACTTAACTGACTATTTGTCAACAGCAGTTCTAACCGCCATAGGTGACCGACATCAGTCCCTGCCTAACTGGAGATGATCGACGCTGACTGATCTCCTGCCGATGTCAGTTTCCTTCTGTACTCCCCTGACTGACGTCGATTGTGGCCTATCGATGCTGGCGACTGTCAAGCTGCGAAAAACCTCCTATTTGCCTTAGGTGAAGCTTTTAGATCCACACCCTAACAAATAAGACATAACTTAAACTATGCTAATCTAACTGAGACAATATCTGATATTCACTATGCAAGCCTAGGACAGTATCACAAATATGATTATCACTTTCATTTTTTGATTAGATAAGAGTGCCAAATGTGGACAAGATTGGAACTAGTGTTGTAGTCCTCATTTGACATTGTTGTCCTAAGGATCTGAGATTTCTAGGTTTTATTTGATAGGTCTATGTGACATGGTCTCTAAATTTTTGGTAGACAAACGTCTATAGAGCTCCCTGTAGTGCATATTTTTTCTTCAAACCCTATCTTCCATTGTATTTTGACTAATTTTAACAAGAAGGCGAGGGGGGGGGGTTAGTGTGTGTAAGATTCACTAGATGTGGATCTACATGCCTTATGTGGGCACACTACCTACATACCAATACTTTGAAGAAGGATCAAGCCATTTGTAGTTCTCACTTTGAAAGTGTTTGGTGAAATTGTGACATGAAAATATAAGGAAATGCTAAACTAGGTGTGCTTGAGATGACTAGGGAGTAGTGTAAAGATTCAAATAAGAAGGAAATCGTATTGGATGGCTATATGTAAAGAATAGAGAAATGTGCTTGAATAGTCTTACTTTTATTCTTTCTTGATTTATGATATTTTCCAACATTTAGTCATATAAAATCTGAAATTTGGTTACTTGAGTATAACTAAACACAACTAATCCATAGGTCCTCTTACTTAATTGCACAACCCTTTGAGGCTTTTCTTTCATTGATTCCCAATCATCCACAACCTTTCAGACTTAACCCTTATAGACCCAAGCATCTCTTTCGAACCCAAATCCATTACCCCAAGTCTCATTCCCTCTATACAATAGAACCTAACTTGGATATGATCATTGAAACGCAAGGTATGCTATTCTGGAACTATTATCCAAGTTTAGTTTTGGTCATAATGATCAGATTTTCCTAAATCCTTATCCTAACTCATGTTTGCCTAACATGAATTAATTTAACTGATGATCATTAATTTACATATAAAAGGCCATTAAAAGTCCATTTATAAGGGTTGTCACTCATTTAAAAGAGAGAAGAAAAAATACAAGTACATTCAAGCAATTAAATTGGAGAAATACATTAGCTTGATTCCTCCTTAGAGTACTTGTACATAGGAAATGTGCCCAGACATAGGGTGTGAAGTGCATCTAGCGTATCCTTTACACACTAACCCCTTCTGTCTCTTTTCCATGTTTCCATTAAAGTTTAATCACAAATATTTCTTATGGATTTTAAGATTAAAATAGATGCACAATGAGCTTCACAGCCTTCCAAACTTTGATATTTCAGTGACTGGGTTATGAAGACCTACCGAGAAGAACCCAAAAAACTCAGATCACATGGACAAAAATACCAAAATACTATAGCATCAAACAATAGGGTCTCCCACTTTTGATGCTCCTTTCTAATCCAAAAAAGACCTCCAAGATCTAATTTTTGATAGTCTTCTAATCTTGTAAAGAAATTTCTAGACCTTGCAACGTCCATCTTAGTCAGTTTCTAGCTAAGTTTGATTTTCTATCTATTATTACTATTTTTAGAAAAGGTAAAAATATAATATCTATACACAAATTAGTGGCTTAATTATTGCACATTATTTATTTATTTACCTTACTCATTCACGTTTATTTAATTAAGATTAAAACTTCATTATTCTAAAAAACAATAAAACATTTGGTGAACCTGACTTATTTCAAATTTTATCACAAAAACCCTAAGGTAAATTATTTTTTATTTTTTGCCATAATTTTTTGATTTTTCCTATATTTAAAAATCATAAATCTATAAATTAATTGAAAAATAATCATATATTTTGTTCAAACCCTATTTTTTACATATTAGGTCCTTTTTGCATACAAACAGTAAGAAAAATATATTGATAATGTTAGAAATATTTTCTAATTTTACTAAATTTTTCAAGCAAAATTCTACAAATTTTCTATAAAATAATTTTAATTTTTTTAAGTTATCATAATAATTTATAAAAAAATCATTCAAACACCCTAGTTGAATCAACTAGCTCCCATTTATTTTCAAGTAATTTTCCAACCTTTTCATAAATTTTATATTGCACACTTAGCTTAGAAATTCAATCTAAATTACAAATATTCATAGTATTTTACGCAAAATATTTTTGAAAAAAATCCCTAGTTGCATGTACTAGCTCTTATTTTGTTTGTTGAGTTATGACCTTACATGTTTTGGAGTTCTATATGTTTTCTATACATATTCCTGTTCCTTGTTTAGATTATACCAGCTTAATCTTTTCTACTATTATCCAAGTTGGGTTGTTTAAGCCACCTAAGTTCCTTACATCTCTTCCTTCAAGATAAAGTGCAAGACTTAGTGTCAATTCTCCTTAATTCATTTAGATTATTACAACTCAGCCATATAACATAGATAAACAACCAACTTAGGTTCCAATCATAGATTCTACACATCTAGATTACATCAATTTCAATGAAGATAATTTAAACAAAGAGAACTATAAAAATAACAACGATGATGTACACACCAATGCTCATGCTCCACCATATTAGACTATTGATCCACTTCCACCTATTGTTGATAATGAAGTTGTCCTTAACAAAGATTTAATTTTATAAAGTTTTAGAGAAAGACTTAGGGAACAACCCAAGGATCATACTGTTATCCTGCAATCTATCATGGAAATTAAAAAGGCTAAACAAGTTAAGTTTTCTCAAAACCCAAAGCAACCAATTTTAAATGACACTATGGGGGAAACTATGTTTCATCAACCTCTTACAATAGCCCAACCTTCTTTTATGTGACTAGTTATAGCTAGTACATCCCTATCTCTTGATGTGTCAGCCGTCATGCAAGAGATCATATCTCTTCAATCCAAGGTGAAAAATATTGAGCGAGGTGCCTTTAGAACTACACATGCATTTGATTTTTTTATTTTAATACATACACCATTGGCACATCACATTGATTCTACACCTATACCATAAGATTTTGTTCAACTCAAGCTTACTTTTTATATTGGCATGGGTGATTCAGAGACACACTTGAGAGGTTTTCATGCAGCATGTCTGGACTATGTATCAATGACTCACTAATTACCAATCTATTTCTATATATCCTGAAGGATTATGCTTTACAATGGTTCTATAGTCTACCAAATTAGCTGATTCATGTATTTAGTCCTTTATTTGACATGTTCTTAGCACACTTCAGCATTAACATTGGTGATAAGGTTTCCTATGCTCAGATTACTCAACAAAAACAATGACAAAATGAGCATTTCATAGACTATTTTATTCAGTATAAGATCATATTGGCTAAGATGACAAGTCCCATGGTAGATTAGGAGTTATAGGATCTATTAAAATAGAGTCTTCTACCATTACTTCATGAATCAATTATCTTAAAGTGATTCTCTTCCTTCACGGAATTGTGTCATACACTAAAGGAAAGAGAAGTGAAACTCATTTCAATGGGCAAAATCAAATATACACGAACTCTAAAAATAACTAATAAGACTAAAAACAAAGTCCCATAAAAGGTCATGTTAAATGATACAGAAGGGTAGAATCAACATATAGTAAATTCAGCTTCGAAGCCTCCTCAACGTATAGTTTTATCAACACCCCCTTGATGTACTTTCTCACATCTTTTAGTTCCTCCAGCCAAGGTATTAAATTAGATTTTGGATTGTATTATCATATCTATCCATCTTATTTGAGAATCTAATTTAATCAAACCTCTTCCCAAGGGTTATGATCATATGGAATATTGTGATTACCACAAGGCATCAAGCTACACTACAAATAGATGCATTAGTTTGAGACATAAGATACAAGACTTGATAAATGACAACCTACTTAATCTTGGAACTTTAGTTGAACCCTCATTGGGAAAACAAGCATAGGATAAAAATTTTAAAATCTTCTCATATCCATTTCCAATCATTTAAAATAGGATATAAGCCACACATCAGGGATTAACCATGCATATCATGTACATCCACTACCAGTTACATACTAGGCACCTTTAGTTTATTCACATACTTTGCATGGTATTATCGATGTGTATGAGTCAAAATTTATAGCTAGACCTTTGATATCCTTCTCAAATCAATATATTGTGGAGGATATTTCATATTTTAATGCACTCTTTATTAGAACACATATCCATAATCAACTCATTCAAAGTGTTCTCATCGATAATGGTTACAGTGTCAACATGTACACTATTACAACATTTAGGCTGTTTATAGTAGGATATCACTTCAAAAATTATAGTTATCATTTGATTCAGTGGGCACATATAGATTTTATTAGGTGAGATTATACTTCCTTTATAGACTACTCCAACACATGTGACGACACTTTTCACTATAGTTCCCACTAAAATAGTTTTTGATATGTTACTTGGTCACCCATGGATTCAAAAAATTTGGGTAATACCATCTATAGTTCACAGATGCATGAAATTCATTCACACTAATTAGGTTATTATATTTGGTGTATTTTTGTATGAGTTACCACTACCCACTTTAGAACCATCTACTTTGTAGTTACCAGTTCTATGTTCTCCACCCATTTCAATTTTCCCACCAATTATAGTTCTTCTTTTGATATAGATTTAGACATAATTGACACATCCATCACTACTATATATGGTTCATACACCTCCACAACTTTTGGATTCTTGACAACTTCCATCTATAGTTTCCACACCTTGAGTAGTTTCATTGAGATCTCATGGGTCTACATTAAAGCATATGTTCAGAGAGATTATCCTTTTCCCAGATGGGTCCCTAAGAATCCTATAGTTACATCCACTTCTTAGAGTTATAATAGGACCCTGTTCTTAGTTTTTACTTTAGATATTTTGGAACATCTACAACATATATATCTTTTAGAGCCATAGTCCTAATATTTTTATCATGCTTCACATTCATGCACAATTCCACTCCTTGATACAGGACACCATGATGAGGATTCTTGCATGAGGCTCATTAGTTAGTATCATGCTATCCTAGCCTACTTTTACATAATCTCTTCTTCTCGATTGTACATATCTTATATAAAAATTGAAAAAAATCACAAAATTTCAAAATACAAAAACATTCAAAGCATTTAAAAACACCAAAAATATTTAGATTGTATGCATCATCCTTGTTTTATATTTATACTACTATGTTAGACTTACATTTTTTATTTTGTGTTATTGTTTTCCAATTATCTACATTGCCATGCTTCACTTGATATTCTTTGACTATGTGCAGTGACTTCCAATTCCTTGATTCCTTTATTTTACCCATTAAGGGGGCATCTTACATCTACATTCAAAATGCACATTGATACATTTTCCCAAAGGGGGAATATTCTACATGACAACACCATCTAGGTTATGTCATTATTACACTACACACTCTAGTTATCATGTTAACATACATTACTTACTAAATTACATAGATTACCACATCGACACTCACTAGTATTTTACACTTGTGTATTTCCTAGCATATACCTAGTCTTGTACTAAATGTGTCTTAAATACTTTCACTCTTGATTTGATTAATTAGATGTGATTTTACCTTTATAGTTTTTACATGCTTTCCTTTCTTGCTTTGCGTAGCTATATGTGATTGAATTTCAAGTTCCAATTTTGTTCCTTATGCGTGCCTTATGATATTTTCCAATGTCTTTAGCTTCTAATCTTGTGTGTGTACCTTTGGTCATTTACCAATGTCCCTTGATTTTACTCTTTTATGTGCCTGTGGCCCTTGCACCAATTTTTTATTATTTAAAATTGTGTTTGTGTGACATTTGAACATGCCTTGTATGCTTATTTTCTAGTTTGAGTGACATGTGTCCATGTTCCTTATTTTTGTGGACCCTTAGCCAACCTTGTATGCTTATTTATTATTGTTTCTTGATTTGTATGCTTGTTTCTTAATTTATTGTCCTTTTTAAAAATGTCATGACCCATATCATACATTTATCTGGCTCTCTCAGATGCCATCATGGACATCATTCTCCATCCCTCCAACTAATAACTAACATTGAACATTTCCAGTTCTAGTTCAATATATTGTAAATGCTTTTACATTTTTGTATCTATTTAGGCATACCCTTGTTGATATAACAATATATCAATATAAAAACTACTATATCTATATATATCCTACCAAATATCATTATTTTATCATGTGTCTATTTGATTTGGATGTTCCTTAATAATCATTCTTTTATTTTTGAGTTCAGTTTATTATCTAGACATTCTGTATAGTTACATGCCTTACTCCATCTACAGGTGTTTGGCATCATTTTCAAGTTGAAATAACATACAATTTTAACTTCCCAAGTACTTGTGTTCTAGATTTGGATTTCACATAATCCTAGTGCATCAATTTTGGAGTGGCTTTCATACAGGCCTAATCTCCATCTTTTCAAATGGCCAAGAGAGTCCTAGGTTCTAGCATACATTTAACTATCCATGCCACATTGTATGATTTTTATAACATATATGGTATCTATAATCCATGTCATATAAAATATATTCCATACTAGTATCACTTCATAGCTTCACTTCATGGAGCAATGATGGAGCCAAAGGGCCATATTTTGTATTCTAGAGCCACGTTTTCAGAGGGATTAGACACACAGTCTAGATAGTGATTATCACATGCATGATCATTTAGCTTCACTCAGTAGGCAATGATGGAGCCAAAGGACTAGCCTTTATATTCTTGATCCATTTTTGGGGAATTGAGCACTCAACTCTATTCAAAATATAGCTTTTGGTATAACATCATCGAGCACAATCTAGCATTACTCAGCCTTACTCAAGATAACAATAGGTTTTATATTGGTTCATATACCTAGTGTGGTGTATTCATTCCTTTCTCTTCCTTTTTTTTATTTTAATCAACTTTTGTATGTTCTTATTTTATATCACATATAATAACAACTAATCTACTCGTTGCTTCATTTTTTAGATTCACACCTACATAATGTGCTCTATGTGCACTATCCAACATTACTCATCGTCACACAAGCTTCATGGGATTCACCTTTATAGGTAAGTTCAAGTATGCTTTCTATTCTTTTCCTTTATCTTAGTATTTAACTTAAATGCATCACTAGAATAAAGGGGGGAATATAATCATATAAAATGTGAAATTTGGTTACCTAAGTCTAGATAAAGACACCTAATCCATAGGTCCTTTTATTTTCTTGCACAACCCATTTAGGCTTTTCTTTCACTAATTATCAAGCATCCACAACCTTTCAAACTTAACCCTTATAGACATAGGCAACTATTTTAGGCCCAGATACATTCCCCCAAGTCTCATTCCCTCTGGATAATATTTCTTGACTTGGAAAGGAGTGTTGAAACCTAGGGTGTCCTATTTATAGTGCTATTGTCCAAGTGTAATTTTGATCTTAATGGTCATGTTTTCCTAAATCCTTATATTAATTCGTGTCAGCCTAACACAAATTCATTTAATCCATGATCATTAATTTACTTATAAAATGTCATTCAAAGTCCATTTCGAAGGGTTGTAAGTCATTTAGAGGAGAGAAACAAGAACACAAGAAATTAAATTGAAGAACTTTTCCCTATTCTCTACATACAACATTCTAATATTATTTTAAGCCTATTAAGACCCTTACACTAGCCCTTATCCATATGAAATATACCTAGTTTCACATCTAGTTGCATTTTCATACATAGTTACATCAAGCACTTCAATGGGAGAACTACATTAGCTTGATCACTCCTCGGAGTATTGGTATGTAGGTAGCGTTCCCACACATGAGGTGTGAAGTGAATCCAAAATATTATTTACACACTAACCCCTTCTCTTTCTTTCCTATGTTGCCATTCAAGTTCAAGCTCAAAGAGGTGTTAGGGATTTTAAGATTAGAATAGATGCATGATGAGCTTTATAGACTTCTAAGCTTTGATATTTCATTGATAGGGTAACACAAAGCTACCTAGTAGAACCCAAAAAACAAAGATCACCAGAATAATATTTCCAAAAAATGACAATAACATCAAATAATAGGGTGTCCCACTTTCAGTGCTCATATCTAATCTAGAAATGAACTCTAAGATCCTATTTGTGATAGTCTCCCAAGCCTATACATAAATTTAATAACCTTACAACATCCATCTTATTCAGTTTCTAGATAAGATTTATTTTTTTCTCTATTATTTCTATTTTTAGAAAAGGAAAAAATATAATCTATTTACGTAAAGTAGTGGCTTAATTATTACACATTATTTACTAGTTTACCCTACTTCAACCTATTTATTTAATTAGGAATAAAAATCCATTATTCTAAAAAATAATAGAACACAAACCTTTCTAAATGATCTTTGAATGGTCATTTATAGGGATATATTTGTCATGGATTGAATTTTATCACATTAAGATGACAAGGATAAGGATGCGAAATTAGAAGGAGTTAACCATTGGGGCCATAAATGAGATTCGATAATAGTGTCAAAAGTAGACAAGAGTGACACCAGTGCTATAATCCTAGTGTGGTGCTATTGTCTTAAATAGACATGACCTAGGGGGATGGATTAGTCATGAAAAGAGGATTTTGTCTAAACTAAGACAAGGTTTGAAAGGCTACAAATGACAAAGAATTAGTGAAAATAAACCTAAGAGGGTCATGAGAACAAACAAGAGGGACCTATGGGTTGGGTGTCATTAACCATGCTCAAGTTACTAATTTTTGCATTTTATATGACTATAGATGGCTTATTTAAACTAGTTTGATATATTAGCCTTCATTTTTTGTAGGAATTCATATTAGGTTGTTTAAAACTACATATTATGTGACTATGTAATATGTTTTCAATTCGGCTTTCATTATTATGGTTGACCAAGATTTACATGTTTACATTATAGAAAATATTGGTGTCATTTTTTAAGTTCAAGTTACATATTATATTAATGGATTTATTATCAAGATATTAAAATGGATTATTTATATAAATGACTTCAACTTGGTTTTATGTTAAGTCTTTGAGTAAATTTTATATGTCGTGGCCTCTAGGGAAGTTCCACTAGGTTTTTATATACATTGATTATGTTTAATATCCATGAGTTTCTTAATCATGTTTGATTATTTTATTCAATCAATCCCACTATTGATTTTAATTATTTGATATTATCTACATATTATTTTAAATTCATTCAGATGGCTATGTTATGAAAAATTCTATGTGTTTTGGTCTTAATATATTATAGAGTAAGACATAGTGACTTACCTTTGTTATGTTTGGCATAAATATTAATCTTTTTATTATATTGGAATTGTGAGGGAATCAAATGAAGTCTGAAGGAGTTTAATTTATATTTATTAAATACAAGGGTTTGAGTTTGAACATGTAAGTGTTATTTTTTCATAAATGTTTATATTATTTTATGGTTGAATATTATGTGTGCCTGAGTGTAATGAATGGCTTATTTGGATTATTATGTTTGTTCATGATTTAGTTAAGTAAAATATAATGAGTTATAGGTTATATGTTTTATATGATAGTATTATTATCATTGGGTCACCATTCCCAAAATAGACCTGAGTAATTAAATATTTAATTTGTATGTTGTATACTTGGGGTATAAATTTAAAGTCATGACAGTTGAGATTGATTGTATACTTGGATGAGGATCGAAGCTAGTTATCTCAGAAGCTAAATACTATATTAGTTGTTAATGCATTATATATCATTTTGAATGCTAAAATAGTCATCCCTTATTTTGATTTAAATTGATGATGGACTAGTTATTCCCGTCTCATTTTGGAATGGAGGTTGTTGTCTTTCTTATGTTATATTCTTTTGTTGACATGTCCACTAGTTCATAATATAATTTTTTACAACTCTCTTCATGTCTCTTGTTGCCACAACAACCATCCTACTGATGGTTGGGGTGGTAAAGGCCACTTATTATTGTGATCATAAGATTGGTTGGGAGGGCTTGTCCAAATTA
>JARHVA010007661.1:502500-512500 GCA_037957365.1 Torreya grandis | reverse complement strand
TCAATTTTTTATGAGTGGAAGATAAAATGAGATATGAATTTACTAATTATGTTACATATGTAATATATCTATACCATTTATTATGCCCCATATTTTACCTCATTGAGTATGCCCTACCTATATTACCTACTTGGGTGTGCCCTACCCAATTGAATACCTGACCTTGAAGGTGGATTCCTAAATAATTTGTGAGGTTTTAAATCAATGGGTCTGTCACTTGCATAAATGAACTCCTTATAACATGTAACTTGTAACATACCTATAGTCATGATATAGTCATTCATACATGACATCTATCACATACCTATTTCATACATGTATGCACTCATACAAAACATCTACCTGTAGTCATGATATGATAAATTATACCAAACATGAATGTAGTTAGTCACCCTAATAGAAAAAATTCAAAATATTAGTTAGTCACCCTAATAGAAAAAATTCAAAATATAATAAATTACCATTAAAAATTCATTCTAAAAATATATGATTTACTATGAAATAAATAATAGGTGGATGGTCAATCCATGCATTTTTTAAATTTTAATTTCTTGAATTCTTCTAAAGGCATGTAGAATAAAATTATATTCTAACACTCCAAATTCACATATGACACTCCATAATAGAACCTCATCATCCCTAATCACTACCTCATCAACCCTTATATGCATTTATCATCCCTATTCACTCCCTCATTAGTTCTCATTATCCCTCTTATTCTTTATCACTCCCTCATTGTCTATCATCATCCTTCATTGTTACTAATCCCTCCCTCATTATATCTCATCATCTTGAGTCACTCCATCATCCCTAATCATACCTCATTATCATTGATCATCCATAAACACTCCCTCCTCAAACCTCATCAACCTTAATCATACATAGTGAGTCTCTCATAATCCTTCATCATCTCTCATCATCCCTAGTCTATGATTTGAGTGTACTAGGGTGATTATTCTTATTCACGTCTAGTAGATGAGGTAGGGTCATGATGGAATACTCTAGGGAAACTGTTGAATTATTTCCATGGTGGAAATAAGATAATATCATCTTTTCACTTGCATTGTAGAAATTGATTTTTAATGATGAGGGATGATGACAAATGATGATAGATAAAAATATTACCTCTTTGCACTTGCTTCATATGAGGTGAAATCCTTCTTCTAGACATAATTATTTCGAAATCAATGAGTGAAAGATCCATATCATTTTTTATTTTATCATGTTTGTGGGTTATTCTCAAATAATGATGTGGGTCATGAGTATACAATATTATAATTTATGCCATTGACTTTTGACGACATGTTTTCTCCTTGCATTGAAATATTTTTTGTTGTGCAGGAATTATGATAGGAAAGTGGAGAGGAGGTTGAGAAGTACTACCTATGCCTACATCATTCTTCTATGGTCTATTCTCCACAATTTATGTTTACTATTTATCATTTATATTTAGTATTTGTCATTTAGGTTTCATTTTTAGTACTTTAGATTAAGGTTTTTGTGTTCAAAGTTTATAGTTTAGTGTTGGGGGTTGGTTTTTTGGGTTTTGGCATTTTGGTTTTAAGGTTTAGGGTTTATTAAATTTTAGGAATTACGGTCTATGGATTTGGGTTTGAGGGTTTATGGTTCAAATTTCAAGGTTAGGGTTTATTGCTTAGGATTTTAGGATTAGGGTTTAGTGCTAAGTGTTTAGGGGTCAAGGTTTTAGGTTTGGGATTTATGGCTTTGGATTCAGTGTTTAGGGTTTAAGGTTCATGATTTTAAATTTTTTTTAGGGTTTAGTGTTTAATATTGATGGTATAGAGTTAAGGTTTTATGTTTTAGTGTTTAGGATTTAGGACATTAGGCTAATGGTTTGGGATTTAGGGTTAAGGGATTAAAGTTTAGGTTTTAGGGCTTAGGGTCTAGGGTATAAAATCAAAGCATTAAGGTTTTATGGTTTTATGTTTAGGGTATAGGTTTTAGGGTTTAGTTATTACTATTTTTGGTTTAGAGCTAACGTATTAGGTTTAATTACTCAATGTTTGTAGTGTTTAGGGTTTAATATTCCATGTTTATGGTATTTAGGGTGTGGGGTTTGGGGTTTTGGTGTAAATTGAGTGTACTAGGGTGATTAGCTACATCTATGTTTGGTATGAGTGACTATATCATGAATACAATAATATGTCATGTATGAGTGACAACATACCTACATGCAGTAATAAGTATGTGGTAGATGGAATATATGAATTACTTTATCATTATTATATGTATGTTATAGGTTAAATTCTACATGATACCCATTAATGTATATTGATAAAACCATTGATTAAAAAAAACAACAAAATATTCATGAATTCATCTTGAATCTACCTTCAAACCTCTTACACGAATGTCCCTTGTCCTTCCTTTCTCTATAAAGGTGAGAATGACCACTATCCTTTCAATAGATGGCTTTACCAATTCCACCTCTCCTCTATCTATATAGGTGATAACTCAAGATTTTGGTTTATGGTTATAGGTTTAGGATTTATAAATTTAGGGTTTAAGGTTTATGGTTGATGGTTTAAGATTCATAGTTTAGGGTTTAGTATATAAATATTAGTGTTTACATTTTGAGTTTTAGTGTTATGGCTTGGGGATTAGGATTTAGGGCTTATAATTTATATTTGTACTTAAATGTTCAAAATTTATGGTTTTTAGATCAAGGTACCAAGGTTTTAACTTTTAGGGTTTGGAGATTAGTGTTTAGGGAAAATTAGGGTTTTGGGTTTATGGCTTTACACTTAAAATTTAGGGTTTAGGATGTAAGGTTCAAGTTTTTAGTATTGGGGGTTTAGTTGAGGAGTTGAGTTTAGAAATTCATGTTTAGTATTCATAGTTAAGAATTTAGTATTTGGGGATAAGAGCTTAGGGTTTATGATTTGGGGTTTAGTGTTTATGGTTTAGATATTATTGTTTAAGGTTTAGGGTTCTAGGTTTGGGGTTAAGGGTTAAGTATTTATGGTTTAGGGATTCAGGTTTAGTGTTTAATGTTTTGGGTTTTGGGTTTTTAGTTTGGTTTTAGAATTTTCATTTTAAGAGTTCATGTTTAAGGTTTATTGCCTAATGGTTTATGGTTCTAGGCTTGGGGTTAAGAGTTTAGGGATTAAGTGTAAGGTTTTAGGGTTTAGGTTTGGAATTTAGGATTTAGGATTTAGAGTTTAACAATTGATTTTTTATGTTTATGGTTAGGGTTAAAGTGTTAGGGCTTAGTTATTGGGGTTTTTCATTTAAGGTTATGGGTTTAGGGTTTATGGTCTAATGATTAAGGTTTGGGGTCTAGGGTATAGATTTTTTAATTTAGGGTTAATTGTTATTGGTTTTGTATTTACATCTTGTGCTTTAAGGTTTTGGATTTGGTGTCAAATTTTTAGTGATTAGGTTTAGTGCTCATGGTTTAGGGTTATTTTTTTAGGGGTTTGGGGTGAAGGTTTTAGGGTTCTAGGTATATATTTTAGTGTTTGGGGGTTAGTTGTTTGGGTTTTAGCATTTAGGTTTTAATGCTTAAGATTTCTAGTCTGAAGATTTAAGGTTTATGGTTTTGATTTTTAAGTTTTATGGTTATGGGTTTGTGATTTACGGTAAAACTTTCATGTTTTAGGGTTTAGTGCTTAGGGCTTTTAGTATTATATTTTAGGGTTAAGAATTTAAGGGACAACGTATAGGATTTAGGGTTTGGGGTTGAGTGTTTAGGGTTTAACAGTCTTTCTTTTGAATTTTTTAGGGTTTAGTGTTTAAAATTGAGTGTATTAATAAGTTTACATTTTTATGGTTTAGTTCTTAGGATTTAGGATTTTTAATTTATGGTTTGGGGTTTAGGGTTTACTACTTGCATTTAGCTTTTAGGGTCTATGGTATAAAGTGTAGGGTTTAATGTTTTAAATTTATATGTTTAGGTTATATATTTTAGGGTTTTACATATTCTTTTGGGGGTTTAGGGATAATGTATAAGAGTTAAGGGTTCAAGGTTTAGGGATTAGGGTCTAGGGTTTAGCTACATTATTTACTGTTCATGGTTTAATGTTTATGGCTTAAGGTTTAGGGTTAAGAATTTATGTTGAATGTTTAAAAGGGTTTAAGGATTAGTTTTAAATAGAGTCTAATAGGGTGATTAGCTATATTCATGTCCAACATAAGTGGCCATATCATGACCACGAGAAGATGTGATGTGTAAGTCACTACATACCTACATGTAGTGATATGTATGTCACAAGTTATTAATTTATATATTAAAATAATTTTGATGTTAATCCAAGTCAATATCCTTTCGAATAAGTAGATTGGAACATCTAGACCTCAAGATCAGAGTTTCCATTAAATTCCAATTCATAATCAGGTAATAAAGGAAATTGGTTTGTTATCCTTAGAGATAGTCTCCAAAACATATTAAGAAATATTTATAAGAATCCTTTGATGATCTTATAATAATAACACATGTTAAACACTAAACATGCCTATAAATAATACTATAATAATGCTCACAACTTAGTTAATGTTTTGGGCACTTTGGTGATCTATTTGGTAGTTTGAGCTTGTGTAAAGACACCTATGAGTCTTATATCATTGAATTTTATTTTAATTGACTTTTTGAAGTGAATGAGTTTGAAAAAGCAAGGTAGTTGTAGGCCTCTTTGTATCAAGTCCTTAAGAGGTAGAATTTGGCCTAATAGGCCTATAAACGGTAAAGTTGTTGTCATTTGAGTTTTGAGGTTAATTTATCTATGAAATAAGAATAATGGGTCAAATAATGGTGAAACCCTAATAGTATTATTCAAATAAGTGAGGATGTATAATTGAGTACTTTAGGAGTCAAAGAAGGGTTTTACTTTAAAGTATATTACTATCTTGAGACTAAGTAACCCATTTTAACTCACTAAAAGTGTCTTTTGATATGAATACAGTGGTTAAGAAGTCAATAAATAGTACTAAATAATAATATTGTTATTCTTTCAATACCAATAACTATAAGAACTTTTATGATAGACTAAGAGATAGTTTATGATTAAGAAGAGAACTAATTTTAAGAAATTTTATAGAGGATCTTGAAGTACACTATATTGAGTAAGTGAAGCACTTAATTTGACACTATTAGGTAATAGTAAATATCAAGATATAGAGTGTTTATTTATTTAGGGAACAATCCTTGAGATCAAGATATGGCTCAATTATTTAATCAACTAGGGCATACTCGGGTAGATAAAGTAGGTAGGGAATAATTAAGTAGTTGAATAAGGCATGTAATATTCAATGGTATAGATATATTACATATGTAACATAATTTGAAACCTTGTTTCTAATTATATATTTTGATTATAAAATTATGGAAAACTAAGTATTGACTAGAATGAAATTTGAAAAACTAACTTTTAAATGGTAACTCCTATAGCTATGTAATAGATTTTAGAAGATGTAGAGTGGCCCTAATTTGTTATATTTAGTAAAATAAATTTAAATTATAATAATATAAAATTAAATGTAAACTTAATACATTTATTTTAGTAAATGTACCCTTGCAATATATCCTTGAAAAACATTAAAAATAGTAAAAAAATTTAAAGTCTAAAGGGCGTATACACTTTAGGGTCAGAACTGACCCTTTCATACATAAATAAAAAAAGGCATATGACCATTTTAAATTGGTTTATGCCTTTTAGATAAAATGTTTCATATTTTTCATTATGTCATGTTTTTTGTCCCCTTAATTTTGTGTATCCACCCATATAAATATCAATAGTAAGAGTATTAATTAATTAATTATAACTAATATTTTCCTTATATTTTAATACTCAACATGATTTATAAATATCAACCCATATATAGAAAAATATTTTGAAATGAATCTACAAATCTTAAACTATGTTGCTTAGTCCAAAAGAATTACAACTTATTTTAATTTAACCCCAAATAGAATTTATAACTAAGATAAGATATAATATTTTCACTTAGGTTGAACCATTCTTCAATATATAAAAATGTTACAAAATTAAGATACTTTTTGTATATATCATAACTTCATACAACTTTTTATAAATTGAAGTTGAATGAAATGAGAGCAATGCATTTAAAATTTATGTTAGATACATTCTAAAAATTTAACTATTCAAATTAACACAAATACGACAACCAACCGAAAATATCATATCAATAACTTATATGCTTTTCATTCATTGATGAATATGAAAATTAATATGTAATCCTTAGAAAATTACTTAATAATTTAATTTAACTAAGAATTATTAATAATACTTAAACACTCAATATATTATCCTTTAAGACATCATAAAATAATATATTATCTCCAATTTACGTAATAGATCCTCCTTTAAAAATACAACATTCGAATAGATATTGAAAAACTTCAATGTATACAAATATAAAGATAACATCACTTATGAAATAACCTTCAGATGTAGTTGTACTTATAATAAAGATAAAATAACACACACACACACACACACACACACACACACACACTCACACACACACACACACACACACACACACACACACACACACACACACACACACACACACACACACACACACACACACACACGCACGCACGCACATCCATTTTTTATAATAAAAACATCAAAAAATGTTACAACAACCTTTATAACTTATCAACAAAGTAACTTGTTATTTCTTTATTCAAATATAAATACATTATAATTAATAACAATATTATAAAAAAAATTGTATTTAATACTATATAATGAGAAATTGATTTCACACCATGTTTTTACACTAATTAATAATAATAATAATAATAATAATAATATAAATAATAATAATAATAATAATAATAATAATAATAATAATAATAATAATAATAATAATAATATAATTTGATAAAGATACCAAGCACTCAAATCATCTTCTAAAGAGCAACATGTAAATGCCCACCCATTCTATCTAGTGAGTGCCCCATTGGTGGCCATAGAATAACCCATCCATTAGTTTAATGTGGATTTAAACAACAAGTTTTATGTAAGGTTGAATCAATAATAAATATTATAAGATTTGAAATAAATAACATAAAAGAGTGAAAAGTAAATGATTAATCATTATGTTTATGAAAAAATAGTACTTATGATTATCATTAGTATTATTGTTCAACCACATAAATAGATCCATTTGACACCATCAAATATAGTAATGATTATTTTATTTGTTTAATCCAAATGTGATATTTATTTATATACCATAAATTTATTTAATAATAAAATAGTACTAAATATCTTCACAACTATTTAATCTCCCCATAGCCATCCTTAAAAAGGACTAAAAAAGGAGACAATAAATAGTCTCAATTTATATTAACACCAAAAGAATAATAAAAACTATACACAAAATGAGAAATTATCCAACTCAAAATATTGCATATTAACCCTCATAAAATGAAATAATATTCCAAAAACAAACAAAGTCATTTTAAACTTCACTAAAAATATATGCTCATATATAAAACATTTGAATCAAACACATGGTTACCAAAACCCTAAAGAATGCACAAAATACATGCCTAAAACTAGCTTATAATTCATACAATGAATACAAACAAATATAGTCTTATATTTCTTTTTCCCATAGTCACAGTAAATAACCCATCACTAAAATAGATTAAGTAATGTAAATTAGAAAAAACAACTAAAACCCATTCACTTAAAAATAATTAAAATAATCTTTTTCATGCCAATAATACTAATGTTTAACCACCCATATTGTTAAATATACAATAAGTGACACACAATAATATTCAAAAATAAATAACTACACATTTGCATACCAAAAATAGGCATCAAGCCATATGAAACAAAAACACAGAGCATTCCCATAAGAGTATATTCAACTATGTGTTGACATTTTCATTATGGGTTCATTGTGAAGTCTATAGACTTAACCTTGCACCTATAGTGCTTCATTATTATATTTTTATACCTCATTTTAAATGAACACATAATAACTATTGTATTTTATTCCATATCAAATAAAAATAAACCACTTAATTTTTGAACACACCAAAATTGCAGAATAATATTGTGGCCTTCATAAAAAAAATGTTTCTATATTTCTTGCACCCAATAAAGCCCTCATGAACTCTATTAACTTACATTAAATCCCATAATTATCCTACATTCTTACTCTAAATAACTGAAATGGTGGCTCAACAAACCACCATCATTAATGTGCAAAATACAACTAAAAAATTGAACTAATAGTCACAAACAAGTCCAAATATGCATTCAATGGACTTCACCAAAGCATTTATTAGAGTATAGTGAGGGTTTGGATGATTCAAATTGAAAAATCAAAAAAATTACCAAAACACAAAGACTTATAATTTATTCAATAAGCTAACCTTTGGATTTAGGTCATTATTACCTAATTCCTAATGAAATGAAAACCAAAATTTTAAAATCTTACAATTAAAAAAAATAAAAACCCATTAATACCCATGACCTAGTCATGCCCCCCCCCCACCCCCCCCCCCCCCCCCTCAATCATAACATTGAAAATTAAATCAGCAAGTTAAAACCATATAAAATTAAACCAATTTGAAGCATCCACTACAGTGCGCATTTTCAAATCTTGGATTATATTTTAAGTTGTACATAGTTTGTTAACATCAAACAAATTCGTATAAGGATTGGTTTTTTTGAAAAATAGGAAAAGTAACCACGTGAAAATATTTAACACAATAGATAAGAAGCAAGAAAAAGTAACCAAAAATACAATCAAAGGCTTAATATAAGAAATATTTCTCATCAACCAATCGAATACATGAAAAAAATAATCAACAAGGACCATACTAGATAAATATCAAAATCTATTATATTAAAAGAATAATAACTCAACCTTTCCAATTATTGTAACCTCCATTACAAAACACCAAACCTAACCTATCTAATTTTCCTTTTTATTTTACTACAATCATTATAATGGTACATTGGTACTATTTAAATAGAAAACTAATATTAACTGACATCCATAAATTATACAATCAATTGAATCAAACAATCTATGTGATAACAAAACATGTCCAACCCATAATAAATCATAATATCATAGAAAAAAATTAATAGCATCCAATTAATAGTTTAATAATTACTAACACAACTAAAAAATAACATAAATAATAACCAATTATGCAACCAATAGTGTAATAAACATTAAATTGTTTTTGATAAACTAAGGTCATAATGGTAAAAATCATATTAAGATATTTGTGGGTAATTTTATTGGATTGTGAGTAAAAATTAAGGAATTATATGAAAATGTGATGATAGAAGATGGAATTCTATATAACATTCAGGTTTAGATGGATCAGGTTAGGGCATGGACATTATTCATTTAAAAATGTTTATATTTTTATTTGTTTTAGATCATTCAGGTAAAATGATACAATGCTAACACTTTAAATATATTTCATCTACATTTGTTGACACTTTTAAATTTAAACTTTTTTCAAGGTTCCAATTTTACATGCAAACCTATTTTCGGGTTTGAGTATAACACATGAACCTAGTTTCAATGTTTCACAATAGATTATTATGGTATTTTTAGAAATAAGAGTGAGTTTTTTTTCATCTTTCAGCTTTTATAAAATTTTCTCCAACGTGTTGCAAAGAGTGAAATTACGAAGGCCATATCTTTAGATCTGTAACTCAATTTGAGATCTCATTCATGCTAAAATGATAGACTTTGAAAGATTAATTCATCCATAACCATTCACATCTAGTTATGGATGATTTCAATAACATTTAAAAGCCCATATGTGACCATTTAAGGGTCCAAAAATACATTTTATAATTTTCTAAGTAGTTTTTTTCATTTTTATAAATAAAAGATTTATGTACTTGGATGTGAAAATCATTTAAAATTCATCCATCAGGTTAATTTTAGTTGTTAGAAGATAAGTACAGATTTCTATTCCCATCCTATATTTTATGTAAAACTTCTAAAATAATTATTGAAA
>JARHVA010007661.1:475000-497500 GCA_037957365.1 Torreya grandis | reverse complement strand
AACGTGTTTGAAGTGAATTTTGATGATTCACATGTGCAAATTAGTGTTGTGTTGAGTCAATAAGGAAGGCCCATAACATATATTAGTAAGAAGTTAAACGATGTAAGATAAACGTATGCTAGATATAATGTTTAATTTTATGATATGGTAAAATGATTAAGAGATTGGATGCATTACATGGTGCCTAAGGATTTTATCCTATTCATAAATCATGGGGCCTTTAAGTATGTAAACACTAAAATGAAATTAATTGATAGGAATGCAAATTGTGTGTCTTTCTTGCAGGGTTATACTTTCATTTTGATAAATAAATAAGGAAAAAAGAATTAGGTGGTTAATGCTTTGAGTAGGAGAGTGTATTTGTTAACTACTATGGTGAGAGAAGTTGTTGGATTTGAAATCATTAAGGTACTATATGGTGCTGATCCATATTTTTGAAAGATTGTTGAGAAATTTAGGAATCTAGTAGAAGGTGAGACAAGTAGTATTTAGGATGAGTACCTTACACATGATGGTGATCTCTTCAGGTGAAAATAACTATGCATTCCAATTAGATCTCTAAGAGACAATACTATAGGATAATTACATAGTAGTGATTTGGATGGACATTTTGGTACATCTAAAATAATAACTTTGTTAAAGGGAAAGTGTTTTTGGCCAAATATGAAGAGACATTTGGCATGGTATGTTTCAATACATATAATATTTCAAGTGACTAAAGGACATGCACATAATATAGATTTATAGATGTCATTACCATTTCTAGGAAGACCATGGATAGATTTGAGTATGGATTTTATGTTGGGATTACCAAACACACAAAGAGGTAATTATTTAATTTATGTTGTTGTAGATAGGTTTTCTAAGAGAGTACATTTTATTGCATTTAAGAAAACTAATAATGCCACTAGAGTTTCAGAACTATTTTCCAATGTTGTAAGATTGCATGGTGTTATAAAAACCATTACATCATATAGGGAGATGAAATTTCAATGTCAATTTTAGATTGTTTTATGAAATAAGATTGGAACTAAGATAAAATTTAGTAGTTTCTACCACCTTTAAAAAATGGATAAACATAAGTTTTAAACATGACCTTGGGAGTATTTTTTAGATACACAGATGGAGAGAAGACCAAGCAATGTGACATGGCTTTACAACAACCTATTTTTGTATATAATAGTTTAGTGAATAGAGATATAAATAAATCATAATTTTATATTATTTATAGGATACATAATATGGTTATTTTATATTTATTATAGTTACCAATTACAAAAGTAGTTACTGATAATGCAGAAGCATTCATAGAGGATTTACAATGGTTTAAAGAAGAAATGAGGAAAAAACTATAAGAATATAATGAGAAGTATTAATTAGTAATATATGTAAGAATAAGTTGAAATGTATTTGAATAAGTATATTTATTGATGGCTTACTTGAGGAAAACAAGATTTCCGGTAGGCACCTATAAGAAGTTGAAGTATATGAAAATTAGACCATGCATAATTTTGAAGAAAATTAATGACAATGCTTATGTGGTGAGTTCACCACAAGCTTTTGATATTTGTCCAATATTTAATAATTTATATTTGTATGATTTCCATGGAAAATATGGTGAAGGGGTTCATAATATGAATAAATAAATTTAAAGTAACAGGTACCAAATAAGAAGAAAGAGAAGATAACATAGGTTTTGGATAAAATATAATACACACAAGGAAAGGAAGTTATAATAGGTATTTGTTACACTAGGAATGACTAAAAAGGGAAGACAATACATTGATTTCATAATGGGATCTAAAAAATATTGACAAGAATTAATTATAGGTGTATAATTAGGACAACTCATAGGCTCTAGGTTGTTTTCAACCACAGCAGAATGATGTAGACATTGAACTTTTGGAGGCAAATTTTTCTAATCCATAAATATATTTGATATCGAATTTGAAAAAAAATGATCATATTAGAAAGTTAAATACAACCATAAATAGTTCTTTATATTTAGGTATTCTTTCAAAACATTATGTAGGCTAGATGTGACCATTTAAGGCTTTGCAAATGCATTTTAGTATATTTCAAGAATTATACATTTTTATAAATACTGTACTTTTGTACATGGACATGAAATTTAGTTGAAATTCATCCATTAGATTAGTTTTAGTGTTTATAATATATGTGGATATTTTTATACCAATATGAGCTTGTATGCAAAACTTCAAAAAATACTGGGTAAAAAAGACTAGAAGATGAAAGTTACTAAAAGTAGAAATTTTAAAAAAATTACATGGGTCAGTTAGTTGATTTAGGTACATGTTGATTTATTTAGCTATTTTAATTATGCTGGTCAACTCAAAATTTGAATTTTGATTTATTTAAGGACTCTTGTTTAAATATCATGATCATTAAAATAAAATCAATAGAGAATGTTATGTTCATGGAAGTTTTGGGCTTATCCCTATTGATATTTTTTCTTAGTTAGTCCATGTCTTAATCAAAATAGTGGTTGATGCTTTTTAAATACTCAAATTTTGGTTTCATTAGTTACATATCCTTGTTTTAGGATCACCCCATGGTATTCTCCAAAAAAATACAAGGAGTTACAATATGGTTAACATACCCTCATTTTTATTATTTATTTGTATTTTCAAATTCATATGATTGAATAATATATATTATATTAGATAGTTTAAATTTATAAGGCATTCATATATACATATGTTATTACATGTATTTTATGGAGCGAAGGAGACATTTAGGGAATACTTACCAACATAAGTTCTATTTATCACATGTATAAAAATTTATCCTTTTAATATATCATTTTTAGTATTAGTTTAAAATAGATGCATCCGTAGATACCTGAATTTCATATTAGATAGTTTGGAAATATCAACATTGGTAAACCTTGACACACTTGGACATCGCAGAAACATTTAAATCATGTTTGCACTTTACCTTTAATAGTGTACCAACATGTTGTGTTGACCAACACTATTTCCTAGATAAACCTATTCAATATTAGTTTAGTATATATAAGAACCTTCTAAATTTCCTAATATAGGTTATTCATAAATCATAGCATTGATTTTTACTCCTAGAGAATCTTGAACGATTAGATAGTTGTGGTTGCCATAGGTTACTGGATTTATGAAAATTGTGTGGCAAAATTATATAGTTATTTTTCAAATTAAGAAGTATTTGTAATTTCATTCTAGACATGTTTCATGGATAAGACGTAGTAGAGATTAATGAAGATTCAACTATGGAAAAAACAATCCTTAGGCTTCAAATATCTTTACTCATATTTTTGTGAGAAATCCACCTATCACTTTAATAAGACATTATAACAAGAGAATGCACATTTAAAAAGTAAATAAAAGGGGAATCCGAATATGAAAGTTATAACACACACAAAATAAAATATTGCATGGTTCCATGTGTTCAATTTAAAATACTAAAATACATTCAATATTGATCACGATGATGGATAAAAACACATAAGTTTGAGATCTACATAAAGTTTGAAACCTCATTAAAATTCCGAAAACACTAATCCATTTATAATGGATTGATTCGAGATGTTACAAATAAAATAAAATAAAATAAAATAAAAACTCAAGGGTTATTTTGTGCTGGAAAGCACAAATAGGCTTCTTAATGAATGAAAAGAAAAATAAAGATCAATTTATAGTTTCAAAGGTGAGTTCATAGATAGGAATAATATTTAGGTAAAAGCACATGAATTTGAGGAGTTTAAAATTTAGTAGAGTTAGGACAAAATTAGTTTTTAACAGGGTCACAATTTTAATGGAAGCATGCAGGTTAAGTTTGAGCTATATTTTTTGAATTCGAATAGTAACAAAGCATACATAAAAGATTTTAATAATTAGTGAAAATTATTTTGAGCGAATTTAAATATTAAAAATATCTAATGATATATCTTTCATCTTTATTTTTCAATTTAAAATTATCTAAGTGTAATATCTATTTATTCCTTTTGTCAATTCACATTTATATTTAATTTCTATATTTTACACAATCCAAATTTACCATAATTTTCCTTTATTAAAATCACCTTCGTACAAAATAATTAACATGATATTTTACTTAAAAAAATAAATGTACAAGAATATTCTTACAAAACCACCAAACATCAAGCATGACCCAAAACATGAATAGAAAAAACTGACATCAAATTACTAGCTAAGTTTGAATTTGACACTTATTTTTCTTGGATATTTATATTTTTCCAAGTGTCAATAAAGGTTGGTATCTATTTTGGATTAAATCATATAACATTTATCTATGGATATGAATGCCTTTTATCCTCTCTAGTAATTGAAACCTACTATTGAAAAATACAAGTATTTTGGTGTGGAATCTAAATTTTGGAAGGCCATAACTTTTTATTTGTAATTATGTTTGAGATTTTATCTATGTTAAAACGATCATATCATAAAGATAAATTAAGTCGTAACTTGTTTTATTTGGTTATGAATATTTTCATAAGTTTTAGGAGATCATAGACGATCATTTGCAGGGTCTGAAACTGAATTTTAATATTTATTTCCTAAATTTTTTATTTTAGAATTAATGTATTTTTGTAATCAGACATGAACTTTAGTTCAAATTCATCTATTAAATTAATATTAGTACGTATAATATACGTGGATATTTTTAGGTCCATCTGAGCTTACACGCAATACTTACTAAAAATAACTATTAAAAAATTGTTAGAAGATGAAAGTTACTAAAAATAACAATTTTATAAAAAAATCACAAATCAATTAAATTTTAAGTGCTTTAAATAATTTTTAATTTATTTACATATTTTTATTATACATATAAACTCCAATTTCGAAACATCATTTATTTAAATACTTTTATATAAATATTTCATTTATTCAATAAAATTTAAGAAATTAATTTACTTTTATGAGATTTTTAAATTTATACCTACTAAATATTTTACTAACAAGTTTGTGTTTTCATCGTATTTCTCCCCAAATCCCTGCACCATATACATACCTTGTGACATACAACAATGCACGAGTGCCCATCTTCTGTTAGCTTCTAATAATTTAATACTTTGTTCTTATTAAATATAATTGTAATTTTCTATGCTACAAAACTAGTGCCATAAAGTCTTAATCTACGTCTATTTTATATCATGATCATCCCAACCTAGATGGTCCCTATATGTAATCTAGGTGATTTTTTCCGTTGTTAGAGTGTTTATTTTTTCGGTTGGTAGGAAGAATTATACAATCCCCTTTCCCCAATGATGTTATAGTGGTATCTTTATGTCTCCAATATAAATGGGTAGGTGTATGGTTCTAACAATTTTCAAAGATTCCCAGTGTTAGAAAATTCTTATCGCAAAAAAACCCCGTCTCTATTTGTATCCTACATAAATGAAAATATGTCTTGATAAATATGAGTGATGATACATCAACGCTATGTGTACATCATCCATCTCTCCATCTTGTGTTTTAATTGGTGCATTTCCTACGCACATGATTGGCCTCTATTTCAAACCTGCACAATATATCAAATAAATTTAATGAAATATGTGCATAGTCATGGAGTGTCTACCTATAAGATGCCTTTACCGTGAACACCCCTACCTTTAAGGTAGTCTAGCATTCCCTAGGTAGTACTCATTAGCATTTTTAACCTCAACCTACATTGGAATCCCCATAAAATCTTAATCTCCTCATACTTTAACCTTAAGGGTCAAGCATACATCCGATAAAAATATTTCATCAATCTCCTTTATGAAAATAAAGTTGTAGTTTTCATTATGAAAATTCCCACTTAAATCATTGAAAATAGTAAAATGAAATCACATCATTGAACATAGTAAAATGAAATCACATCATGCAAAAATGAGTTACATTTTTAAGGATCAATGGTGAATTATATATCCCATAATTTCTTTCATTAATTTATTTTATGAAAATAAAGGTGTAGTTTTCATTATTCAAACCCTCACCCAAATCAACGAACATAAGAAAATAAAATTACATCATGTAAAAATGAACTATGTTTTTAAGACCTATTGTATGTGCACCTAATATACTCTCTTTTTTCAATCTGAAATAAGTATCTACAACATGATGCTATGATGTGGGTCCTATAAATGGAGGATGCTTTGAAGGACATTAAAAATATGTAATCAATTTTTTTCAAACAAAGTTTAATTTTAGTGAGAAAATATATTCTAAGAAAATGCAATTTTAATGAGAAAAAATATAACTACATGCAAAAAGGACTAATTTAAAATTGAAAATCAAGCTCTTATAAAACATGAAAAATGTTGTATACAACATATCAAAATCATATATATCTAAATTTAAAAAACAATTGTCCTCTCTTTAAAATTTAAAAGAAAATATTTTAAAAAACTATATTAAAATTTTAAAATAATATATAAAATTTAAATCATTAGAGTCAAAGTCTTTAACACGAGTAACTATTTCATTGTATATTCTCATAGTGTAAATTAAGTACAACATATTATCTCTAGGTTCTCATTGTAGATTTCCACTACAAAACAATATTTTGTAAAATTACAAAGTAAACATGGTGAGAATTACTTTTCTTACAATCAATTTAAAAAAATTCTTGATATGGCATTTTATTTAAATCATCTAAATCCATTTTTCCTTTTGGAGGGGGAAGGGAATGTTCAATTATAATAATATAATAATCTATTTTTTTAATTATCATGTTACATTATTGTATGATGCTACATGACTATATTCAATGCATTATTTAAAATTACAGACTTTATAATAACTTTTCAATCTATTTAATTAATTATTTCATTACTTAATGCTTTTTTATGTGATGTTACTTTATTATTAGATTTGCATGATTAACGATGATATAAATGATATAAGATGATGTCCCATGAAACTTTCATGGTGTTTCCTTGTATAAAAAATTCTAGTTGTTATCAAGACATGTCTCACTATGATTCATTTTCATTACTTATATATTGAGAAGGCAACAATAATTCACATTTAGTACTATTTTTTATTCATGAAATTTTTTATAGGTTATCCATAATTTTGTATAATTGAGGTTCCATTGACTAAAAATTAGAAGGTTTCAGCTTAAATCGAAACAATAATGATTAGAATTAATTGTGGATATTAAATTTAAACAGGGAATCACACAAATTTTTAACTAGATTCAAATTTGTATGTCTTTTAATGATATGATATATCAATAAAATTTCCAAATTATATCAACGATAAAGAAGGCATCTCAATTAAAAAAATTGTTGTGTGTGTGTGTGTGTGTGCACACGTGTGCGTGTGCATGTGTGTATGTATGTAATTTTTATATATCTATGTTTATACGATAAAAAAGATTGTTATCTTACATGTTCTAAAGGTTAACATCTTATTAATCATAAATTTAAATTTCTAATGATAAATATATCTTTTTTATATGTTTCATTTTGAAATATTTCTTTAAATGTATGTTGTGGTGAAGCATACATTTTAAATTAAAGTTAAATGTAAATACTCATAAATATTTTTTTGATATTAATCTCATAAAATTTGACATTGATTATACATAATTTTCTCTATATAAATAAATGGTCTAATTTTGATAGTATTAAACCATTATTGAGAATTCTAAAACTAGAAACCTATTTTATACATAAAAGCACAACCCATGCATATGGATAATGTTTATCTTGACCTACTGCTCAGAATGTATATATGATTTCATTGCTCAAAACTTTTCAAGATGATTAATATAATCTTCTCATAATTTTTTAGACTCTTTCAAACTAAGTTTCTTTGTATGTCTTTTTTCTCTATCATTTTTTTAAATCATTGGATTGTAATCATACATAACATTTTTACACCTTTTTTAATCATTAAACAATAATAAAATATGTATGAAGTTCCCATCTAACATACTCTTAAAGTACTTTCTTTCTATACTTTGAAGGGTTTAACTTATCAAAAATGTCAAGTACTAATTCTATGTACACAAACTCCAAAACCAAATCGTTAGCAATTTTATTCATACAATATTTTTTAATTTTAGACAAAAGTCAAAGCACATGAGTAATGAAAAATTGAAAGAAGTGTGATTATAAATTAATATTCGCCTTTGCATGTATAGAGGCCTTGATCAAGATTGTCTATAAAATGACCGGGGTTTTTCGTATTGTCTTGACAATTTTCCTTTCTAAATCCATATTTAAATGGAAAACATATTCTAAAATTGATGTATCGATGTTGAGAGTTTAGATTAGGATAACTAGCACGCGAACAACTTAAAAAGTCTTATAATAACATTTTAGAAAGCAAAAAGCGCTTTATCTCTATCTCGCAAAGAGTGCTCTATCTCTATTGAAAATTTAATTAAACATTCATTGTTTATTGTATTTGTATGCTTTATAATGCTCAATTTAAGGTAGTCGTTATTTACACATAGTGTTTAACTTTCTCGTTGTGAAAAGGAAAGCCAGAAACAAATGCTGTTATAATGGTGCTATTAACTTTCACATTTGTTTCACATAATGCACCCAAAGAAAATGGACTCTTTGCCACATTGATTCAACGTTTGCGAATGGTATTTAAGTTAGAATTAGAGTTAAGAGTTTTGTATTGATACGAAAATGAAGAATGTGACATTTACATTAAGAGTTAGACTTTTGTAATGATATGAAAATGAAGAATGTGACATAATGCACGATCTCTGACTGCAGAAAATTCAATACACAAGAAAATTCATACCATACCACCAAACATTCAACCGTATCAAAACAGAAATACAGCAGACCGAGTTCAAATTGCCGGCCAATTTGAATTGTTGCAGTTGGCTGACTTGGGTATTTAGATTATTCCATCTATCAATTTGTTCTGGTAGCTACTGTGAACGTTCTTAACTGCCGTGTGATTACAGCCTACAAGATTAAAAGACAATCCTACGGAATTGGAGATCATGATGCGTTTCAAAGTAGTCAGCTGGCAGTGTCCACGTTTTCCTCCAAGTCCTGTTTAAATATATTTAAAAAGAATGATGCGTTATCTATTCCGAACAAATTTACCAGCTTGAATATTTCTCAAATATTTATTCTTCATTTAAGATCACCATATAAAATAGTGACTATCCTGAAAAAAAAAATATAGAAAAATAAAAAAAGACTTCAAAAATATCGATATAATCGGATAGTGATGAGTCAGTACGCTTAGTCGATAGATTTAAGTTGACCTATAATGGCAAAATCCATGTCGTGATGATATTCATGGGTTAGGTAGATTTCAGGTGGTCCGCAGTGTCACCCTCTCTCTTCGTTTGTATCAAAATTCAACGTGATATTTATGTTTACCAGAGGGCAATTTTCTTTCGTGTCCTTTTTAAGGGTTGGAATTTGACTGAGTAGATTGAATTTAGGCTGCAATTTAGAATCACATTGTTTAACAGACTATGGACTTTGACTAATGTATTTATTGATTAAACGGAAGTTGGAGCTTATCTCAACGGGCAAAGGGATTGCTTTTCGACATATCTTAGATGTCAAGTGTTCTTACATTTTAAAAAACAAAAATAAGATTTACTTGAAACTTTATGCCTAAACAGATTTTACAAGTTTTATTGGTTAAATGAGTGTTTTTGGATATTAGATTTATTAGGGATACATATTATATGACTCGAACTTTTTGACCAGAATAAACATTTCCATTACAAGTTTACCATTTAATAATTAATATTTCATATATATTTTTCATGAAAAAAATATATAACTTTTTTTAAAATATTTTAAATAAATATTTTATTTTTTTAAAAATATATGATATATACATTTTTCTTTTTTGCTTTATTTTTAAAATTTAAAATTTTAATTTTAAATATAAAAATAAATTTTAGAATAATAATTTTTTTTTAATTTTTAAAAGCGAATCTTTTTTAATTATAACTTTTCATATCTCCATATTAAATATATGTTTGTTTCTCTCTTTAATTTTATTTCGATTATACAAAGAAATAGTTGTCTCCATCTTTTTTCTAAAGTGACTGAGATTCTAAAGATGCAATTTTGGAATTGCTAAAATAAAGTTGATAGGTATTCAGGGATGCCAATCAGTATGATTATTACACCACCTCTTTCTATCTTAGGTTGTATATTTCTTCCTCTATTGATTTTATCTTTTTTAAATAAAAAAAAGAAAATTCTAGTTTAAGAAATATTTTAAATGTTGTCAATTTAAATTATTATGATTGATATATGGAACTCTTGATAATCCTAACAGATCAGAGCCTTGAAAATGATGTAGGAAAAAGATACATGGATAGAAGGAAATAGAGGTGATAAATCATTCTCAGTCCATGTGTAGGCTACAAATCTAATTTCTGTTCACTTGAATGTTTCAAGCCAGGTTTTAAAAACCTCAAGGAGGCTATTAGGATCATCATTACTATATCCAAGATGCCTAAACACTTTTCCACTTACTACTAGAGGAAAAGGGCTAACACCCAGTTAGAGGATGCTCTTGATAATCTAATGTTTTTTTTAAGATTAGCAGAGATTTGAGCTTGGTTCTTTTTAGTTCAAATAAGAAGATCGATCCTTCTTGGGAAGGTAAAGTGTCTGGACTAAAACCAACAAGTGGAACTAACGAGATCCAAGTTCTAAATTCCCTGGTGGAGGAAGGGGTTGTTTGTATAGGAATCCTTGATTCTAATGTGGATCGATCTCACCAATGTTGGTAAAATGCCATGATTGGCATGTTCCAATACAAAAAACCCAATATTTTCACCTTCAGAGAATGGGTTAATAAGAGATGGAAGCCCAAAGGTTAGGTAGACATCTCAGTTTTGATTAAAGACTTGTTTATAATTTACTTCTCAAATCAAGAGGATTTTTCAGATGAACTACTAGGGAGAGCATGGTTACTACGAAAATATATACTATCCCTAAAAAATTGGTTTCTAGGTGTTGATCTAAAAGATAAAAATTTCAACCAAATTCCAATTTAGATTCAACTTCTAGGTCCTCCATTAGAATTTCGGGAGGAATAGATTCTAATATGTTTTGCAAATTATTTTGGGCAATTACTCACCTTGGCTCTTGTGATTAATTCTATGATAATATTTTTAATTTATATATTGTGTCTTTGATTTTATGGATAGGAAGATTCCTACCTTTATTAAGCTGATTACATGTTATAAATAAAAAAAACCTACCACAACTTTATCCTTCTCTGGTTGAGTGATGGTAATCAGGTTGATATCTTTAGCCCATTTATTGAAATATGCTTGATATTCACCATTTAAGTTTTCTAACCTATTGATCATAATGTCTAAAATCCTATCATTGTAAGAATTGGCCAAAAAGATAAATCTAGATTAAGCTTGCTCGAATAAATCATCGATCTTGGAGGGTTCATTTTGAATAGAAAAAAATATTTAATTCTTTCAAATTAGTTTTGGTAATAGGTATTTATATCCTTTATAAGAGATTTCACCCTTACCTCACATTATTTTAATTCATTTAATTCATCAATAATACCCTCCTATAGATTATGAAGGAGGTCATCAAAAATTAGATTATGTAATGAAAAATTAGTGAGGGAATCATCAGAGACATTTAAATTATCATGGGTGGGGGGTAACAGGTAGCTAGGCCTGGAGAAGATGTATGAGGTACTTGTGAAGGTATATTATAAACTTGGATAAATTCATGTGGATTGAATCCACCAAAAGCCAATGGCCTACTTTCAATGTCAATAAATTCTTCACCCAAATCAATCTACTACAAACATGCCAATCCCTATGCACTAAAATATCATTAATAGAGAATGTTGGGAAATCTGAAATTTGATGTGTTCTACTTTGTGAAGGGAAGGATATGTTCTTTCCTTTTCTATGACTTTGGGCTGGTGGTGGGGGTGGTGGCATACTTCTTGGTCTACTAACAGAGGTTGGGTAGACTAAAAGAAAACATGCATTCAAAAATAACAAACTCAAAAACATAATATAGATGTAAATACAAATTGAATTTGTTAATGTTATTACATATTCGTGATGGGGTAACTACCTCACCCATTCTAAGCATCCTTGTTGGAGTTATGACATCAATACCTATTGTGGTTGAGGGAGTTGGATCTTACTGATTTATTGTGTTTGTCAGAGAGACATTGGTGGTTTGACCTACAAAATGATTAATTAGCTACTTATTTAACCAACAAATTCTAACAAACTTCAAATCAAAAAAGAAAGTTGTAATGGAAAACATTGATCATGTTGTATAAGAGATTCCTCAATGGCAATAATTTGAGAGTCAATTGTAAAAAAATAAAATAAAAAACAATGTGAATATAATTTTTTACATTGAACAATACAAGAAAAAGACATTAAAGGAAATTTTGTGAAAATTGGAAGTAGAGACGAAATAAAAACTATTTTTTGGAATTTTCCTTTTCGAAATGAATTAAATGAAGACTCTATCGACTGAGTATCACCAGAGCCCTCTAGAGCATGTTGACCTCTATTTACCACCTATTTTCTTGTGTCATAAACATGCACACTTACCTATAACAAATAATAGGCTTAAAATGTTTATACACACACACACACACACACACACACACACACACACACACACACACACATGAGACTTGGGAAAACTAAACTTACCTCATCTACTTCGATAGACAAAGCATTGGCCTTCATTTTTTTATGTAGCCTGGTGGGAATTGTAGTTTTCTATATTTCATATAAGGCCTCGAGGTACAAGGCTAGAATGTAGTTAGAAAATGAAATCCTACAACTATCTTTCAAGAAAAAAAATTCAACTCCTTCCTAATCTTGCTTGAAATAACTATGCACCAATTACAAATAACACCCAAGAGAGAACGAAGAATATAGTAAACAACTCACAACAGAATGTCTGATGGTCTTTCTTGTAAAACAATTCTCACTTGAAAGAAATGGATAATAGATCTGATAAATGGATCGCTTATTTTATTAACGAGAATCCCTTTCGATTCGATTATTTGTAATGAAAACAAAAAAGGAAAACATGCAACGGGGAATTAAGATATCAAACTATTTACAATAAATAATTTAGTTTTAAAAAAGTAAATGTGCAATGGAATAATAACACTTACTATATGGTTCAATGGACAATTTATAAATCAACTTCAACTAATTTTTATCATTGTCAGATAAGACGACCTTAGTGATAACAGGGCTCGTGTTGCAATGTAGAAGACCTATTAAATTTTAGTTGTCTAATGGAGATGTCCCAAAGGATATTATTTTATGGTTAAACCAGACATAGACATGGCTCTTACTATGGTTATAACTGCCAAGTAGAGATCACAATAGATTGTTGTTGATAGACAAATTATATTACAACATCTATGCCAAGCCTCTGAGTTGACATTGATCAACCCATCCAACATACGATTTTGATTCATTTAACATCTTAAGGAAATATAAACACAACATGTTTTTAAAAAGACAACTATTCATCCTCTATGATGGACTCTAAGTTTCTGTAGATACAAATGTCATGAAAACCTAAATTTTGAGTTGGAGCCTGGAAGTAGGTGCGTGTAGGTCGATTTGGAAATATGTAGACCGTAGGGAATGAGTAACAGTTCATACGTTGGTTTGAAAGTAAGTTGGTTGGATGAGGAAAAAAGGTAAGCAATGTGAAAAGAGGTCACTATAGAGTTATTTATAGGCAAGGAGGGTAAATCTGGTAAATGGTTCCCCTGACTGATGATTGGTAGAAGGCATCAAGAATTAAGAAGGCATAAGTAGCAACATCATCCCTACCACATGACATTGCACTATCATGTGATAGCATGGTGTCATACAACAACATGGTGTTGTGTGACATTGTCACCGATAGCACGTTGTCATATAATAGCATATTGTCAGATGACAACATAATGCTGCACAAAAACATGGTGCCACTTGATACCATGTTGTCATGCGACACCATGCTGTCACGTGACAACATAGTGTCACCTGATAGAATGTTGTCAGGTGACACCATGCTATCATGTGACAGTGCAATGTAGTACAACAACACAATGTCATGTGGCACCATAATGTTGCACAATAGCACAATGCCACCATGGATCACACTATTTTTCATGGTAAACAAATGGTTATTTTCTATCTACTGTACATGCCCTGATCTGCTAAGAGAGTAAATCCAATTTGCCTACACAAAGCTAGGGGATTTTTATCATGACCTCTTAAAGTGAACCCTGATTCTATCTATATTTAATTTAGACTTAACATACATTATGACCACTTAGTTCATCTAAGGTATGCCTAATAGTCTCCATCATCTTTTCTCTTTAATTTTAGGATTAGAACTAGTCATATCATGTATGTAGCTTGTAGGTGTTTTTAGAGTCACTTGACCATGTCTCTGTGTTTTAGGACCTTATATCCCACATCAATATCCCTCTTAGTGGTTCATGAACTCAATTGAAGTCTGAATTTTTTTGAATTATGTTCTTCTTATTGGTATTGTGGAATTAATGTTTTCATTGATGTCAAGGTCAAGATGAATGTCATTAATGTCAAAGTTAAAATTGATGTCATGCATGGTGAAGTGGTATGTGACAAGGAGTCTTATGACAAGAGAGAATTTGAAGGAAACTAGTTGTCTCTCAATTTAGAAAGAATTTGAAGGCAACCCAATAATTCTTTTAGGGTTGATGACATGTTAAGGTCAAGATCAATATTCAAGGTAAACATACTTTTGAGCACTAGTATTAAGGAACATTGTCACATCATGAGCATGTGTATGAAGATGGTGCTCTAGTAGTTTGGATAAACACATGTATGAGTGGATGTTTAAGGATGTCTAAGATTACATATGAGGTGTTTAAACATTTAGAAAAGATTCAATGTAAACCCTCAGGGTTAAGATCTTAAGCCTAATCATACAATCAGACTAGTCCTAGACTTTCCCTAACCTTATGAGTAGCCTTGAGATGTCATCAATATCTATGAAGGATGTGTATCAGTGGCAGATCATGTGAGAAGATGATTGACATTGTGTGAACATGTGTATAAGGTATGTAATATTTTAGATGAGGTTTTTAGGTCATTTCTTAGCTTAGTCTTTGTATGAAAAGAATTGGTAAGAAGACATATGCTTCATAGCATGTTGAGGTGAGAAGTCTAAGGCTTATAAGAAGAACATTAGTAGTATGTCATCATTGTTTGAGAATTTATTACATGAGTATGAGGTGTCAAGATAAGTACAAGAGGTTTCAAGGTGTGTTCAATGTTTAAATATGACTAGCAGTTTAAGGCCTATTGTGAAAATAGACCTAGTGTGGCCTAATGAGGGGTCAAGTTTGGCTTCCAAGGTCCTAGAGCTCAAAATAGCATTGTTAGAAGTGTGATAGGTTGTTTTAAGTTTGTTGACCAAGTTTGAGGTCAAATTCTAAAGGAGAAAGTGTAAAAATTGGTGTTGAGATTTTATATGTTGACAAAATGAGGTACTACATACCTAAGAATGATTTTTAAGATTAAAAGACAATCTTATGAAATTAGAAGTCATAGAAATTTCAATGTACTCAGTGGACAGTGTCCATATTTTTCTCCTAATCTTTATTTAAATATATTTAAAAAGAATGATGTGTGATCTATTTCTAACAAATTTCTCAAAATAAATATTTCTTAAATATTAATTCTTAATTTAAGATCACCATATAAAATATTGACTAGCCTGAACAAATATATAAAACTAAAGAATACTTCAAAAATATCGATATAATCGGATGGAGATGAGTCACTACGCTTAGTCATTAGATTTAACCTGAAAATTGCAAAATCCGTGTCGTGATAATATTCATGGGTTAGGTAGATGTCAGGTAGTCCGGAGTGTCACCCTCTCTCTTCGTTTGTATCAAAATTCAACGTGATATTTATGTTTACGAGAGGGCAATTTTCTTCGTGTCGTTTTTAAGGCTTGGAATTTGACTGGGTAGAATCAATTTAGGCTGTAATTTAGAATCACATTTTTTAAAAGACTATGGACTTCGACTAATGTATTTATTGATTTAACGGAAGTTGGAGCTTCGCTTTTCCACATATCTTGGATGTCAAGTGGTCTTTACATTTAAAAAAATTAAAATATAAATTACTTGAAACTTTATGCCTTTAGAGATTTAAGAAATTTTATTGGTTAAATGAGTGTTTTTGGATCCTAGATTTATTAGGGATACATATTATGACTCGAACTTTTTGACCAAAATAAACATTTCCATTACAAATTTACGATTTAATAATTAATCTTTAATATATTTAAAAATATTTGAAATAAATATTAGAATTTTAAAGAAAGTATATAATATATTTTTAAATAAAAAGATAATTTGCTTTTTTTCATTTTTATGAGTGTATCTTTTATTTTATTAATAACTTTTCATATCTTCATATTAAATATATGTTTTTTACTCTCTTTAATTTTATTTAGACTATAAAAGGAAGTAGTTGCCTCCATCTTTTTTTTCTAAAGGGAAGGAGATTCTAAAGATGTAATTTTGGAATTGCTAAAATAAAGTTAATAGTTATTTAGGGTGTCAATCAATATACTTATTACACCTCTCTCTATTTTAAGTTGTATATTTCTTTATTTCTTCATTTTATCTTTTTTAAATAAATGTAAAAAAATTCTAGTGTAAGAAATATTTTAAATCTTGTCAATTTTAATTATTTTGACTCATAAGATTGATATATGGAAATCTTATTAATCCTAATGAATTGGAGGCAGGAAATTCTTTTAGGAAAAAGATACATAGATAGATGGAAGTAGAGGTGATAAATCATTCTCATTCAATGTTAGGTTGCAAATCTAATTTTCGGTGACCTGAATGTTTCAAGCTAGGTTTTAAAAACCTCAAGGAGTCTAATAGGATTGTTGTTACTATATCCAAGATGGATAAAGACTTTTCCACTTATTACTAGAGGAAAAACACTGACACTCGGTCAGAGGATGCTCTTGATAATCTAATGTTAAAGTTTTTTAGATTAGTAGAGAGTTGAACTTGGTTCTTTCTAGTTCAAATAAGAAGATCGATCCTTCTTGGTTAGGTAAAGTGTCCTGACTAAAACCAATGAGTGGAACTAATGATATCCAAGGTCTAAATGCCATAGTGGAGGAAGGGGTTCTTTGTCTAAGAATCTTCGATTTTGTTGTAGGTAGATTTAACCAACATTGGTAAAACACCATGATTAGCATGTTCCAATGTACAATACCCAATATGTTCACCCTAAGACAGTCGGCTAACAAGAAATGAAAGCTTGAGGGTTAGGTACACATCTTAGTGTTGACTAAAGACATCTTTATAATCTCCTTCTCAAATCAAGAGGATTGTTCAAATGAACTACTAGAGAGACCCTAGTCACTAAGAAAATATATGTTATCCTTTAAAAATTGGTTTCTAAGTGTTGATCTAAAAGATAAAAATTTCAACCAAATTTCAATTTGGATTGAATTTCTAGGTCCCCCATTATAATTTTGGGAGGAATAGATTCTAAAAGGTTTTGCAAATTCTTTTGGGAAATTACTCACCTTGGATCTTGGGACTTATTCTATGATAATACTTTTAATTTCCTATATTGTGTCTTTGATTTTATGGATAGGAAGATTCCTACCTTTATTAAGCTAAGATCCAAATATGGGGGCATGATCCAAAGGATAGAATATAAAAACTTGCCTCTTTTTTTTTCAATGTGTAAGAAATATGAACATGTCTATTTTTCATGGATGATAAAGAAACGTGTATATTATAAATGGATATAAAAATATGGGCCTTGAATCTAAGAATGAAGAGGCAATCAGAAAATGATGGATAAGGAAAAATAAGAATCAACTGAAGACCAAGATGAAGTGAAAAATATATTTTTAATTGTTAATAATCATGAAGCTAAAATTGAGGAGATAGCTAAAAGTGGTCATAAGACTATAGATATACTTAGGCATCATGAGGAAAATGAAGGATGTATTGAGGATATAATGACATATAAGTGAATAGGCCTGGGGGATGACAAATGTGACGAGCTATAATATCGGGAAGAAGATCATTACTAGGAGCTCAAAAATGAAGTTCACACAGGGCAGTAAGTCCAATGAGTTATAACATCAACACCAAGATCATTTTAAGGAGAATGCTAATGGTTTGGATGCTCATTTAATGGAAATGGTTCAATAACATATAGTAATAGAGGATCGATTGATCAAAGAAGTTTAGAATAATGGTCAATATTATGTTATAAATCTTGGAGTGAGACTTTTAATTTAGGGGAAAATATGGAAAGAGATATATGGTAGGACAATGAGGGTTCTCACATTTTTAGAGGGAACCATTTACAATAAGTTTGTTAGAAAGGAATTAGTAGAAATGGAGTTATAAGACATCTTGATGGGGAGAGAAGATAGACGAATGGAATTTAGTGTGTCATAAAAAATAAAAAGTAAGAAAATTGCTTAGATAAATGATATACTGATTATGAGCACTGAAATGAAGAAACTAGTGATACCCATATTTACCATTGATCTGATGTAGGTTTTTTATAATCTCATTATAGTTTGGATACTAGTTGGGTTTGATTTATGGTTTTTAGTTATGAGTCTGGAGTCATTTTGAATCATGTTTATTTTACCGCTAGTATAAGTGTTCCATTGAGTTTTCATTACTTTTTTTAGTTTCATCTGTAAATGAGAAAGGCTACTTAAAAAACACACACTTTACCATTATACATACATACATGCATAGATGTATATACATATGTCTACATTTTACACATATCTATCCATACACATAAAAATAAACATACACATATAAAAACACATGTATATGTATGTGTGTATGATATGTATATATATTTCTTTATGTATACATTCAAAATAAAAAGATTTTGCAAAATTAGAATGTATCTTGCACATTTATAAGAATTGGAGGCCATACTCAAATGAACATGGAAGGACTCCAAATCCATATCTATTAAACCTTTGTCCAAATCCTGTAATTAGACCAAAGAAAATCACCAATTACAGTCATAACAACAACTTTAATTATCTTTTGCTACAAATTTCCAAGATTTGAGGCAAGTGACATAAGAACTGATGTGGTTTTTCTACTGTTAAACCCTATTTATAAATTAAGGTTTGGGAGGAATAAGCTATTAAAGAGTGAGATAATATATTGTTTAAAATATTATAATTAAATAATTTAGTTTATAATTAATTTTCAATTTTGAATTATAAAAAATATTATATATAGAAAGTATAATGGTAACAATTATTTTAATTCTACAATCATAAATAGGTTACATTATTTTGCTTATGTGACGATGTTCATACAAATTTAATATGCACAACTTATGCACATTACTTTCTGAATCCTGACACAACTATCTTTTATGAAATATTTGTTATGTCAAGATATGACCACTTGGGTCTCTTTATGTTTCCTATCACTTTTTGTCTGATGTAACTAGATCCTATGCATAGGCTATCAATAATTATTTTTAGCTTGAAACCTTATCTCTGCACCTTAGGTTAGGTTACCTCCTCAAAAATAAGTTATTAAAATGATAGTGTCTAAAAGACCGCAAAGACCTATATGTTAATAAGTGTTGCCTACATAGGAAATACTCAAAAGAGGACATAATACTTATGTAGTTATCAACTATTTATGGGAATGTCCATTCATAAGGGTGTAATATAATACATGACAATGCATGTAATGAACTAGATTGTAACTTGAAAAATGTGGCTCAAGGGCTTTCTTGTAAGTGTTTTAAATTTTCATTATGATTGTTCTTATGATTGATATGTAAATAGGGATGAATAGGAGAAAATAACTTATTTATGTGATTTCTTGATTTAGTTTTCGTAGGTGTTTTGTTGGTGATTTCCATGTCTATATAAATTTGCTTTTAATTATATTTTTACTCGATCTAATAAAATAACCCTTACGCAAGGGTTAATGATGATGATGATGATGATGATGATGATGATGATGATGATAATAATAATAATAATAATAATAATAATAATAATAATAATAATAATAATAATAATAATAATAATAATAATAATAATAATGGTTCCATACTAACTTGTTATTAGACCCAGTGTGGTAGTGAGTGCAAGACTTTTTGCTGTGAGGTGGGTTAAATTAAATGGTAGATTCATGAGATATATTTCTCAAGTGTACAATAATAGTTTCACATTTAAATATTTATTTAATCATATAAATTTTCCCCCTATTTAATCTATTAATGAATATGGACGAGATTTCTAAGTTAAAGGAAATAAAAGATACCATGGTGTGTAGAACACACCTTGTCTTTTCCTGAACCCACTTAAATTTTTTATATGTGAATGACCTAGAACCTAGATCATGTTAGATGAGTAATTTCTGAATATAATCTAAAATTTTATAATTTTATAATACATAAAATAAATCAGGCAAGGAAGTAGTACACATGTACATGTCGATGCAGTCATGTTGTCCTTTAGTAGTTTTATTTCATAACGATTCATCATAGTTGAAGCATTGGATAGAGGTAAAAAAATGAACCTTTGAGATGCAAATAAGTTAATTGTAGTTTTATCATTCCCCAAATTTGGTATAAGGATTAATTGTTCAAAGTCTATTGAGAGCACAAAATATTAGTTTCACAACTGAAGTATAAATCAACAAATTATCCAATCTCACCTAAGTCAATTGGTGTAACCATATCAGCCCAAAATTATAAAATAATAGCATTAATTCCATCAAGGGTGGATAATATTTATTTTAATGATAAAAATATAGGTAATTGATGCAATAGATAAAATTCTAACATTTTATATTGGTCAGGTTGGTGACTAAATGTCTATATAATTTTCAAATTATGTTTGAAATTTTATTTAAGTCCACCTATAAAATGTATTAGTCTAAAGTATATTTTAAAATGTAACCTATAATTTATAAAATATATATAATATTTATCACAAGTTTTAAAGGTTATGTCCCAAGTCTGTGCCCAATGCATATACTTTATTGTATATGTATATTTGAATTATGTAAATAATGTAAACTAAATAAAAATTTTCACATTATGATAACTCTGTGTGTGTGTGTGTGTGTGTGTGTGTAAATATATATATATATATATATATATATATATATATATATATATATATATATATATATATATATATATGAAATTACCCTAACTATATGCCCTTAAACCCATCCCCCATCCTTTTGAGGTGAGGGGTTTGTTAAAAAATTGATAATCACCTTATCTCAAAAGAATAAGACAACTATTTTGTATCTATGTGAAACATGTAGTAAAGAAATAAACAATAGTGTCATCTGAAAGTAGATATATCAATGAAGCTAAAAACATGCATACATAAATATACCTGATATGTGTGATAATAATCATTGAAACGTCTATAATATAATAAGATAAACACAAAATTAATCTCACACATAAGTGTACTCAAATGTCACACAAATATGTTTCCAAGGAGACCAAAGACAAGGGGCATGTTCTAATTTTATGCACTCAAGTGAAAGACATGAAAATATATACAAACCAAATAAAAAATCCACACATAGGTCACTATGGCCAAAAAGAAAAGAAACTTGTTCAAATATTCCATAAGAAATACAAATAATCAAACAAGAAGTACACTCAAGTAAGCTTATGTAAATTGATGAAGTAATGAGATATAAGTAAATTTGTAAAATCATTTGATAATATTGTGTGCATAAATGTGTTATAAAAAATTCATGTATAATATCATATCAAATACACCATGTAGGGTAACAACATTAGTATACGCATTTACAAGATATGTAGTATCTAGAAGATAGTGAAAATGACCATAAAATAATAGAACATATCTCAATTGTGATCATATAGAATTAATATGTCCCCAATTTAGTTTATCACGTTGGAAGAGGAAATTTAAAACATCTACATGCTTGAGTATAGTGGGTCTAATATATACATGTGTTACACTCAATTACACTTAAAACATATGTGTGTATAATAATGATACGTTACCTGCCGACATAAAGTAAACAACATATGAAAAGGATGGGAAAAATATATAATGCTAAATATTTTTGAAATTTTTTAATTATTTTAATGTTTTTTTGTCTTTTCTTGAATATTATTTTTCGTTTTGAATTTTTTATTTTTTAGAATGTTTGGAAAGAGGGTTATAGTTAATGATCCAATCTAAGGGTTGTTCAAGTGATGGTATATGTGTAAAATTTGGTATAATATCTATTCATGATGACAAGGATCACACACACACACACACACACACACACACACACACACACACACACACACACACACACACACACACACACACACACACACACACACACACACACACACACACACACACACACACACACACACACACACACACACACACACACACACACACACACACACACACAC
>JARHVA010007661.1:420000-472500 GCA_037957365.1 Torreya grandis | reverse complement strand
ATGTATATGTATATATATATATATATATGTATATGTATATATATATATATATATATGTATATGTATATATATATATATATATATATATATGTATATATATATATATATATATATATATATATATATATATATATATATATATATATATATATATATATATATATATATACATAATCTCAGGTGCAAGATAATTATGCAATGCATTTTATGAATAAATAGCATGAGTTGATTTCACATAATTCTCATCAATATTGGAAATATTAGCTATAAAAAATTTTAATTTGTAAAATATCTTTCCCAATTTGATCAGTAAGGTTTAAATTTTTTTGATGTAACCAAAAGGGATGAAAACATTTATGTTGATATAGGAATTAAAATTTGTAATTGGGGTGAAGTAATAATGGTTCCCATAGAAGACGTAACATATTTGTATTTATTTGTGAGAAAATGGTTGAAAAACATAAAACATGCCCCCAATAGATGTAGTATGTAATGTTGTGCTTAATGGTAGATTATGAGGAAAATGGTGAAGTTCCATAGCTTTAATATCATGATCCATAGATGCACATGGTTATTCATTTATGTTTTTTATTATTTTAATTTTTAATATAGTATGTGAGATATTATGAAAATCTTCATAATTTTCATGAATTCATTCCTTAAATAATGCATTAGCATTAACTTCTTCATGATCTACTTTCTCATTTTAATTATACTCATGTTTTATTATCCTCATGATCAAATATATCTTTTATAAGAACCTTTTCAATATGTGGATCATTAGCATTTTGTGGACTTTCATTATTAGGATATTTTTTCATTATATTAAATTGAGATGTTCTATATGATCATAATGGTAACACAATATATTCAATAGGAAAACCACCTAATATAGTGTGATTCATAGGTTACACATAGATAATAGAGAAAATCTATGCAAGAATAACAAGTAAATACCTTGGGAGGCTTAATATCCTTTAAACATCTTAGATTTTTGTGGAATACTTAGTGGTTGGGTTCACCAAATATTTGACCCTTTTTGTAAATTAAGGGGTGGGATTAAAAGGCTATTCAAGAGTGCGATAATATATTCTTAAAAGAAATAAAGTTAAATAATTTAGTTTATGATATTCAATTTTAGTGTTGTATTAGGAAAATTACTAAATATAGAAATTACAATGTTGAAGAATATATTGATTTCACAATCACATAGAAGAAACAATACTTAGCTTATTTAATGATGCATAGAGAGATTTGATATGTAAATGTACAAAATTAGGTTGTCTAGTGTACAAGAATCAGTTATAGGATTATATTAATACTATTTTTAGCTACTTGGACACTTGCATTGATGCTACTGTATGAATCCTGATGCAATTATTCTATTCAATTTTTTTGTTATATCATGATGTGACCAACTAGGTCTTTCTTTGTTTTTTCATTTAGTCTCATGTATCTAGATCATGCACACAAGTTATAGATGATTATTTTTATTTTAAAACCCTATTTCTCCACCTTAGGCTAGGGTATCTTTCTAAAAAGGGGTTAGTGGGATCATGGTGTCAAGTTGACTGCAAACAACTCTATGTTAATAAACATTGCCTACATATCCAATAGTCCAAACAAGTCCACAAAATTATTTATTTTTCACCAATGCATGGGCATATTTATAGACAAGGGTGAAATATACTATATGACAATGAATGTAATGATGTAACTTGTAGCTTGACAAATATGGCTCATGGGATTTTTTTGAGTTCTTCACACCTGTAACTTTCAATTAATCTAATGTTTGATATGAAAATCAGTTTGAATATGATATAATATATTAGTCATGTGGTTGATTTATTTTTATTTGGTAGGTTCTTGCTTGGTAATTTTCAAATGTCTAACTAAATTCTATTTGACTTGTATTTATACTAGGTCTTTTGAAATAATCATCATGAAAGGATTAGTGAAGTCTTAGGCTCACCCACACACTTTGAAGTATTTGAAAATTTTACTTTTTTTTAATGTAAGGATACTTGTGTTGGAGGAGGGATAGTAGATTCAATTCTACTTTCCTACACTAAACACAATTTTCCAGGATGAAGGAACATTTTTGATGTTCTAGAACTAAATGTCAATGATATATATAAGTTGTTAGGCATTCTATGGTTGCATGTGATCTAGATAATTAGAATGATAAGGTTTAGACAAATAAGTAAGTGATTAGACCCATTGAGGTGGTTAGTGTGAGTTTTTTGGTTGTGAGGAAGGTTAAAAAGAAGGTTAGAGCCCATACATATATTTAAAGTGTATAAGACTCGTTTAACATAAAAATATAGATTAAATAATCTACATCTATAAACAATGAAATTTTTAAGGATTTCACATAAAAGTAAATTTATAGAATGGTTGTGAATGTTTCTATAAATAGGTTCATCAAGGTTTAAACTCGAATTAAAATAAAAATCATGTTTATCATAAAAATTAGATTTATTTCAAAAATGAAAATTGGAATATTAAAAAATATTTAAAACTAATTTAATTTTTTCTTTGAATTGATGACTAGGATCTACATATAATGTAATGTTACAGGAAGAAAAATATACACTAGAAGGAAAATTACATGCTAACATATAGTGTCAAATTAAATTGAAAGCATTTCCAGCTTGGAAATGCATTGCAAACCTATAAAATAATCAGATGCCATAAAAATAATTGTAGTATAGATGATGCGATTCTAAACTTGTTCTTTAAATCTTTATTTCCAATTTGATATAAGCATGGGTCTTTAGTTATATCTTGTAACCACTAGGTATTTGACATTCAATTAGGGTTCTATATTATCCAATAGGTATTTAGATCCTTGAATATATTTATGACTAAAAAAATAATAGTAATCATTTAAAATTATTCTTGAAACACTTTTTGTGCTCTCTGTAATACTATCTAATTCACATAATATATCACTATATTATCACATGCATAATTGTTGCAACAAACACATATTTATAGACTTTTAAACATTTTTTCAAGATATCAAAAATAATCTTATGTATTTATGAGTATAAGTTTATTATAGATTATATAAAAACACATAAACATTTATTTATTCTTTAAAAATATAGTTACTTGAAAATAGACAAAATAATCATTAACTGATCATAGTCTTTAATAGCTCTTTTAAAGATATTCACTTAGGTATATATCTTGAATATGATATATCACCCAAAATTCATATTATTTATGTTTATTTTAGGTTTATTGTATCCATATTTGCAACATCTAATCTATCACATAGGATCTATCCCTCAATGCACGCTTATTACTCAAAAAGATAGTCAAATAGGGGTTTTTAGGATTGATTACAAACCCAATGCCTAGGTTTCCAAGATATGCCCCTTTTAGTGATCATTTCAGCTCCTGATGTCAATTAAATATTTTGAAAATAAACCTTTCTAAGTAATTTTGAAAAACATCACCTTTTCCCTAAGGATAATTTTTGACTCGTGAATTTTTTATTAATATGAAACCCTAGTTTAGGATTGACATATTGCTAGAGGGCTGAAAGTAAACAATGTTGTAAAGATTAGATTTTAAGTGTATATCATGAGGATTTTTATGTTTAATTTAATCTCCTTAAATCCCCATTTCTTTCTCAATCTCTCTTTATGTATGAAAAGCTTTATATGAATTCAAAAATATCACTTCTTTGATTATTAGAATACTATCTAGACTATCACATGTATCTCAAACCAAATTATCAATAGAATATTATTTCATGGGTATTATTATAACATGAAAAAAATAATAAAACATTTAAATGAATAAATTAATATATTTCTACAATAGTTAATTCAATTTCAATTCTTATATTTGAAGATATGACAACATTTGTAATCTGAAGCCTTACCTTGGGGATTAACAATCCTAATTAAACTCGAGAGCAATCATAATAGGAAAATTATAGGTTTATATTTTATTTTAGAATATTAGATATTTAAATGAATATTTTATTCTTTATTATACATGAATCATTCACTTTTAGTGTATAATAACATTTTCAATGTGAGAAATTGTACCTTTTCTTAACTATTAACTCCTTGACTGATCCACAAATTATTTTAGGTTTAAACACTTATTCATGCATATCATTATATTTTAATTAAACATTAATATATTATCATTTCTTTATCAATCAATTTATCAATATAAAAAAATGTCTACAGATATATAAGTAAAGCAACTACCTTGACTACATGTCCTTGTTTTATACTTCATAGCCCTGAAACTTCTAAAACAAGATATAAAGTACAAAAAGGGGTTAAAATAATTTAATAATAATTACATATACATGATGTATAATATAAAATTTTACACACGAAACTCTCTAGTCTTCCTTCATTCATATTATCAAAATGCATTACATGAGAGTCTTTTAGAACTCTACAAATATGTGTTGTTATATGTCCCTTGACCACCTCTCCTATTCTACTGAAACCTTATTACATTTTTAAGATTATAAATAATATATTTTAACCTCATTTCACTTATATTCACATAAAAAATTTATTTTATTGATTATTTAGTTGTAATTTTCATGCATATTATTCCTAAATTATCTCCTACATTAACTAACTCTTCTTTATCTTAACTTCACATGAGTTCAATAATGATTTATGAATATGTATGATGGAAAAGACCTTATAACCATATACAAATAATCATATGTATTAATATGATTTATGAATATGTGAAAATAATCATATTTATTAAATTAAGGTTCAAAAATTTTATTTTCATACCACATAGTACATGATACATTAATGACTAATGTACCCAATCATAATATAATGTGAAATCTACAAACTGACATGTCGATGGAGGTAACTTTTATTTTATATAATTTTTTTTTAACCAAGTAGAGAAAATGAATTATATTATGAATGATATAAAAGTAAAGCAACTACCTTGACTACATGTCCATGTTTTATACTTCATAGCCTTGAAACTTCTAAAACTAAGATAAAAAGTACAAAAAGGGGTTAAAATAATTTAATAATAATTACATATACATGATGTATAATATAACATTTTACAAATGAAACTTTCTAGCCTTCCTTAATTCATATTATCAAAATTCATTACATGAGAGTCTTTTAGAACTCTACAAACATGTGCTGTTATATAAAGCAACTACCTTGACTACATGTCCATGTTCTATACTTCATAGCCCTGAAACTTCTAAAACAAGATAAAAAAGTAAAAAAAGGGGTTAAAATAATTTAATAATAATTACATATACATGATGTACAATATAAAATTTTACACAAGAAACTCTCTAGTCTTCCTTCATTCATATTATCAAAATGAATTACATGAGTCTTTTAGAACTCTAAAAATATGTATTGTTATATGTCCCTTGACCGCCTCTCCTATTCTAATAAAACCTTATTACATTTTTAAGCTTATAAATAATATATTTTAACCTTATTTCACTTATATTCACATAAATTTTTTATTTTATTGATTATTTAGTTCTAATTTTCATGCATATTATTCTAAAATTATTTCGTACCTTAACTAACTCTTCATTATCTTAACTTCACATGAGTTCAATAATGATTTATGAATATGGATAATGGAAAAGACCTTATAACCATATGCAAATAATCATATGTATTAATAGGATTTATGAATATGTGCAAATAATCATATGTATTAAATTAAGGTTCACAAATTTTATTTTCATGCCACATAGTACATGATACATTAATGACTAATGTACCCAATCATAATATAGTGTGAAATATACAAACTAACATGTCCATGGAGGTAACTTTTAATTTATAGAATTTTGTTTTAACCAAGTAGAGAAAACGAATTATATTATGAATGATATAAAAGTAAAGCAACTACCTTGACTACATGTCCATGTTCTATACTTCATAGCCCTGAAACTTTTATTTTTCTATAAAATAAAAGTTAACTCCATGGACATGTTAGCTTGTATATTTCACATTATATTATGATTGGGTACATTATTCATTAATGTATCATGTACTATGTGTCATGAAAATAAAATTTGTGAACCTTGATTTAATACATTTGATTATTTGCACATATTTATAAACAAAATGATATTAATTAACATTGATTTATGAAAGAATTAAATATATTAATGGATGTGTATTTAGGATATACGATTATAGTATGAAGAATTAATGAAAATGAAAATATATGGATGGGAAGGTAGTATGGGGATATAAATTACCTAAAAGTAGAAGGTGTGAAATTGTACCTTTTCTTGACTATTAACTGCTTGACTGATCCAAAAATTATTTTATGCTTAAACACTTATTCATGAATTTTTTTATATTTTAATTAGAAATTAATATTTCTTCATTTATTTATCAATCAATTTATCAATATAAAAAATGTCTACAGTTATAAAAGTAAAGCAACTACCTTGATTACATGTCCATGTTCTATACTTCATAGCCCTGAAACTTCTAAAACAAGATAAAAAGTACAAAAAGGGGTTAAAATAACTTAATAATAATTACATATACATGATGTATAATATAAAATTTTAGACTTGAAACTCTCTAGTCTTCATTCATATTATCAAAATGCATTACATGAGAGTCTTTTAGAACTCTACAAATATGTGTTTTTATATGTCCCTTGACCACCTCTCCTATTCTACTCAAACCTTATTACATTTTATAGATTATAAATAATATATTTTAACCTTATTTCACTTATATTCACATAAATTTTTTATTTTATTGATTATTTAGTTCTAATTTTCATGCATATTATTCTAAAATTATCTCCTACATTAACTAACTCTTTTTTATCTTAACTTCACATGAGTTCAATAATGATTTATGAGTATGTATGATGGAAAAGACCTTATAACCCCTTATAGTAATTAAATAAACTCTTAAAAATAAAACCATCCATTTATAATGTGTGCCAAAACCTCTAAACAATTCTGAAAATTTAAATTCTCCATTTTGGTAGGAAAAATAAAAACATGCTCAAATGATAGAGATTTCAAAGAATGAACAAATAAACACCTACCTAAGGATAATATAAGACCACCAAAGACTATTTACATCTAAACTTAGACAATTTTTGAATTCCTTATGACCTAAACATGTTTTCATTAAAAAATAATACTCCTTACACTTATCTAAAAGTTTCCAAACCCAAGCATTGATCCGTCACATCAAATTTATGTTATATTTTATGATTATCCTACATCATACTTTCCAAGTGGGAAAATTTTAGATGAAGCTCAAACATAATTTATTTTCCGCTTTTTCCAAAATTTTAATATATTTTTTTAATTCAAGTGCATGCTTGCTCTTATTTTCACTTCCTCTTATCTCTTGCTTAACTTTAATAGATTCCTCATTATAAACACCTTTATTCCCTTCCTCATATATTATCTTTATAATCTTTATTATATCTTCATTTATATATAATATCCTTAAATATGAATTTAATTATTAGGTATCTTCTTTTTTACCACCCTTGTCTTCATTCGATTCACGATTATCCTATTTTAACATATCTAATAGCTCATTTTATGTCATTTAGATGTAGTAATTATCTATTATAAGATCCAAATAATCTAATACCTAAATTATTTTCCTCCATAAAATCTCTTACTCTTCAATCTATTCTTCCATTTCATTATTTTTAGTTTTTCTTTCTTCTATATAAGGTACTATAGTGTGCACCATAACCTGTTCATGGAATTTTTCATCATCATGCATCAAGTCACATACCTATTCATGCTACATATATATCCAAATTCCTACTTAAAAAAGCATTATAATTTGTTCTCTTGTTAATTCTGAATTCGTAGTCAAATGAACTCTTTTTCCCATAGGTCTACAATCATTTCATTGGGTGATTTATCTTCATACTTTCCTTCAATGAGTTTAAAAAATGATGCAAATGTTTCTTTGTTTAATTTTCACACTTTAATAAATTCATATCATCAACTTGTAAATTTGCATGCACATAATCATAATCAACATTAAAAATAAAATGCTTAGGCCATATGACCTTTTAAAATGCTTCTTTATTCATCACTCATCCTTCTTATATTCTTCCTTCTCTTATTTACTCGGTGAGATGTTCTTATTCTTAATAATAGTTTTCTTATCCTATCATTACTCCTTCTTATGGATAACAAATTTTTATCTTATCATTCGCTAATGGCATATTCATCTTTCTTTCAATAATAACATATTGATCATGTTTTTGATGTTGATTACTATCTTCAAGTAGGGCCATTATTCAGTTTGCTTCTTATATTTTGTCTCAGTTGTAAACTTAGTTTTCTCTACATATATTTGAGTTGGAAACATTTCAAAATCAGGTTCCTCTCCACATACATTGATTCTAGTTTATTTTTCATGTTTAACTACTACAACCAATTATTTATGTTTCATCATTAGCTTTTCCTCATTTTCCTTTTTAATGTTTGATACCTCAAAGTAAACATCCTCTTCATCAACTTGCATACCTACAATCACACATTGAAAGAAAGTATTATAATAAAAATATTTAGGCCTTATTTCTTCTCCAAATTTATTTTTGGGTTGCTTCTCTAGTACCCTTATTAGTATTATCCAATTTATATTTTCTTACTACATTTTTTTTTATCCCTATCAATTTACTGATTATCTATTTAATTATCTTTATAACTATGAATCCCTATTTTTCCTGATTTTGAATTAATTCTTCCGAAACATAAATTTATCCTATCAAGTTTTTATTTATCTCAGCTATTTATTCTAAATTATTTCTAAAAATCCTCTTCTTTTCTCACTTCATTCTTTTTATTCATTTGGTTCTTCCTTCTTTGTAGTTCTTCGATTTTATTTCTACTTCTCTTCACCCAAATATTATCATGTTATTTTGACACATCCAAGTCTATTTCACCTTAGATTACTTCATATTTAACACTTATAAGTTTGTTTCACCCTGGATTATTTCTATTGAGCCTCATTTTTCTCCTTTATTATCATCTTGTTAAGCCTGAGTGCATTATAGGACTACCAATCTTCACTATCTTACAATTTCAATAACCTCTTTCAACTTCTATTTTCACAAATCAACCTCAAACTATTTATATTTTTTTACACTCCCAAAGAGGTTTTGGTAAAATATGATACTATTTTTATGAAATTATACATTGTTTATTTCAATATATATGGCCAATTTGGTATAAATAGTGGCTTTTACATATATCTTATAACCACTAGGTCTTTAACCTTTAATTAGGGTTCCAAATTCTAAAATAGGAATGTAATTCCTTTAATAAATTTATGACTACACCAAGAATCTTAATACTTTCAAAATATTCCTTAAATACTATTCATACTCTCTATAATAGTATCCAATTCTCATAGTAGGTCACCCTATTATCACATGCTTGACTAATGTAACAAACACATATTTATGGACTTTTAAAATTGTTTTTTAAAATTACACAAAGACTCTTATGGATTTTAAATTCTTCCAAATTTCCTAGAGATGATATTAAAACCTATATACATTTATTTATCCTTTATACTGGTAGTTAATCATAAACAAACATAGTTATCATGGACTAATCACATTCTTTACCAGTTCTTTTAGGGATATTCACTAGGGTCTATCTCTTGAATATGATATATTAATAAAAATTCAGATTATTTATTATTATTACATGTTTATCATATCCATATTGTCAGCATCTAATCTTTTACACAAGTTCTGACCTTAAATACACATTTATTACTTGAATATATAGTCAAACATGTGTTTTTAATCCTAATTATTTACATAATAACTAGGTTTCACAATTATCTTGTATTTTTGAAATTTTTAGATGCTAAAATCACTTCAATATTTTCACAATCAACCTTTCTAATGCATATATAATTTTTTAGCTTTTTCATGTGAGTATTTTTTGAGTTGTGATGGTTTTAATCATCCTAACCCCTAGTTTAGGATTGTGATTTAGATTTTTAGGGCACCATGGAATGTAAAACCCTATGTTTGAAAAGTGATGGAATAATAAATCAATGAATAAATATAGTAATATCAAGATCTAGTGATTTTCACAACAATTGATTTTTTTAATTATTGTATAAATAGGAAATGAATAACAAGAGATTTACTTAGCTGGAAATGGACTAATAAAGATGAATGATAGGTTGAAAACTAGTACAAAGAAAGTGTAGAGTGATGTGAATATTGAATACAAGTTAAAACACACCTTGGATAGTAGCTTGGTACTATGGATAGTAACACACTACACTAGTGTCTTTTGGGGTGTGAAATTATCCTTTTTTAAGTAAAAACAATTATCTTATTATTGAATCTTCACCTACTCCTAAGACACATGTGCTTGAGTGGATGCTTGTTGTTACACTATCTATTACCTATATTTTACTAATTTTCATGTGAAACCCTATGTAGTCATTTTTTTAAGGTATTTGATGATCAATAGAATAAAAGAGTGGAATTAGTATGGTAGGATAGACATGACCTCAACACACCATGTTTTGATAATTACCTACATAATATTACCTCGAGAGGAGATCAAGACCAATGTAGTTTTCCCATTCTAAGTGATAGTGCAAGTGCAAGTGAATTTTATTATGAGTGTGTGTTTTAATGATTTAAGTGTGACTTGAGACTATAAACTTGAGTAATCTAAACTCTAAGCTATTATTGATGGGTGTATGTAAGACTAGGGTAAGATAGGAATTAATGGCCATGATTTTCATAAATATTTATCAAAATTTTATGAGTATTTGCATCTGATTTCCATCTAGTGGATAAGTGATTAAATTTTTCCATTTATAGCATTATGGTGCTTTTCAATAAGTAAAATATGTCAAATTTTGACTTAGGAGTGCTTTCGGTAACTAAAACATATACATTTGGAGAGTAAGGAGCAAAAGGATAGTATCATGGTAACTAGAACAATGTGCTAGTGTCCAAAGGGTTGTGTTAATGTCCAAGTAACATAATCTCATGAGAAGGGGGATTGGTTGCCTATGGTATGCCTTAATGATACTTTTTTTGTATCTAGGAATAGGCTAGAGTAGCTCAAAAGCTATAAAATGGTAAATAAAGGACCTCAAATAGATTTAGGGTAAAGCTAAAATGACATAGTCTCAAGTGACACTCATTGCACTAAAACTACATTTTATATGAGTACATTCATCCCCCAAAATTTATTATTTAAATTCAAAAAAGTGAAGGAGTAGGATAAAGGAAAATAAATTTACCTAGACTTACCTAAGAGGCAAATCCTATGAATCTAGGTCTAAGCCTTTGAAATGTGTTATATTACATATATTGTATATGAAACTTGAAGGAATCAGTCCTTACTTATGAATAATAAAAAATAAAGACAAAACTAAGTAAATATATTAGAGAAAGAGGGAAAAAATGAGTACACCTCATCAGGTATGAGAAGTGATTTTAAAACCTAGTGACATCATATGTGTGTGAATTAGATGGCGATCAAATATTGAATAACTTAGATTGATCTAATTATATTTTTAATACTCATGTGTGGGTGGCTCAAGAAATAAATGTTGGCCTTGAATCCATCATTATCCACCCCTTGTTATTGGATCATAATCTATGAAAAACTTTAATTGGGATGATGGCTTCTCCAACCCTCCTATTCAGGTAGATCAGAAACACAAGTAGGCTATGACTCCATCATTACCTACACATGTGAAATAGATGCATATATAACTAAAATTGTGTAATGTAACTAAATTAATATATTATAAATAAAACCTTGTAATATGGATCTAGGGTTGTCTAAAAACTTTAAAATGAAAAATTGCTCATGGGACACTCGTGTAATCGGTTGTGTTGCTTAGGGACTAATAGATAATGAAAAACACTATAAACATAATAAGGAACAAATTTGGTAAAAAAATAGTGAAAATGGTGTCTATAGTAATAATGTGTAAAATTACATGGATCTACTATTCCATTTGAGAGTACTAGGGTCAAACTAAAAATATGGGAATAATGTACCATGCATATGCCTCTAAATCATATATTTATTTACCTAGATTCTTAGTTGGGTCACAACAATCTATTTATAATTATTTTGTAATAAAATGGGATTGATTATGTCATGCACTATGCCCCCAATCTAAGAAAACTTTTATAATTCTATATATAACTAAGCATAAATAATGTGTAAATGATAATCTATACTAAACTTGTGTAAAATTAAACTATACCTACTGTAATTTTCTCAAAATGCCATAACTTTATATTTTGGGGATATAGGAATGTAATGTGGTCCTTTGGATAGTATCACACTACTCTATTATCCTTTATGTAGTGTTATTGACTAGCTGTGCTCTTTTTGTGAAAATTAGAAATTGATCTATATGTGACTATTTTTCACTAGGTTTTCATGAATATAAGATTGTTAATATGTGTTAACATGATAAAAAATATGTTTTGAATTCACTAAGATGGCCTAATATCTATTCCAAAACCTTATTACTTCCACCTCTTTTGAATGGATTTGTTGAAGCTCTGCAATGACTAGGCTAAAAAAAAAGCTATGCATCCTCTATGTTGGACTGAAAAACATATAATAGTTGCACGATAATCCAACATAATGTGTATATATAACACCATAATGTAAACTAATTTGAGCATAATATTGTAATATATGATGTATATTAGGCCTAAAATTCACATGTTTTTAAAGATATATTAATTTTATCATGTATATGAAAATAAAATATGAGTATAATCTGAGTAAATACCTATGGGGATAGGGCATGGTGTCCATCAAGGCAACCAAAGAAGAAGGGGAGATACATGAGGTCCTAAATGGCATTGAAAACTAAGTGTAAGTGTAAAAATCAATATATAAGTGTCATGGCCATTATGCATCATGAAATCATACATACAAACACATGAGGCATGCAAAATAGGCCAAGCGAGCATAATAAAAGGGACATAGGCACATGTCACTAATTTTCAGAAAGAGAAAACATGAAACAACTTGTTAAAATGTCCACATACACATATAAAATATAAGGTTGGCTTAAATACATATGGAAGGACAAGTTGAAATGTTCACATACATAAATGAAAAGACACACACAAGGATGTGGGCACATGCTCAAAAGCATAGACAAAATGAATGGAAATGGCATAGAGCCATACAATAATGTAATATTTTAATAACTTGAATATACATATAATTAAATAGATAAAATCAAACTTAAACTAGGAATTATTAAAATGAAAATATGCGTAAACATGGGATACAAATCTATGGAAGAGAAAAGATGTATATAAGGTGAGTCTATATTACTATTAGTACAAAGAATATGATATTATAAAATGATTAATATCAAGATATAATCTATTATAAATTTATGATATGGAGTATAGAAAGGTATAACCTATAAAACTAGAAATTATGTATTATGATGCCCCCAAATTGATAATGCATTAATGTTGAATCTTTGTACCTCTATGTGTGTTCTTAATGGGTAAGTAGTAGTAAATTTGGACCTGTGTAGAGGACTTGATTCCTATAATGATTTTTAAACACTCTAAAATAATAAGTGAATCATGTATGTATGACAAAAATGATAGTAGTAGCATAAATTGCATAGGTAGTTCCTATAAAATATGAGTTTAAACATGGAAATGCATATAATATGAATTTTATGTTTTTTAAGCAAATATTTGAGTTTTTTTTAATTTTTGAGAATGTGATATTTTTTTTTTAGTTTTCTCAGTAGAAGATATGTACAAGGAGCATGAAAATGAATGTATATATAAGGAGTAGAGGAAAAGAAATTATGCACAAGTAAACATTGAGGAACATACAAACTTATGAGTCTCAAAAGAGACTGGTTATCAAGGTGTCTTGTATCAAATAATGGAAGAGTGATTTCATGCATTGTGTGAGAAATTATTTGGTATCTATTTATAATATATACTGAGTAACCTATTGTTGAAATTTCATTTGGAGTGGGGTTATGAACTACAAAACTAATTGAATAATATTGTGAATTGTGGGGTTCCTAAGAAGCCATATGGTAGAATATGTTTTTATCAGAGTGGGTGTTATATGATATAAAGTTAATATATAATATAATGGGGTATGAAGAGACTATCTATAATCCAAAACATATATTTGACACAAGGGTATCTCTAATAAAGTTCTCCATGGGAGACTATGTCTATGTGGTAATTGTTGTCACTCAAATTTTCACCCTTTGAGAGGTAGTTCAAGCCTTTTACAAATTTATTGGATCATGGGATTACCCATAGACATTTTGGTTTTTTTAATTAGGGTTAAATATCAAGAATGAAGGGATGGTTCCCTTGTTATGTTCATTTAAGCACATCACCTACACTATTACCTTATTTGGGGTTGAAAAAGAAAAGAGAGAACATGAAATAAAAAATATCCTAATGAGGTTATGGACCAAATAAATCTCCACTATACTAGCATTTAATTGCACTGTGAAACATGATTCATAAAACTAACTTTAGCATTGTAGATTTCTCTAACATAAATATTTTAAACATGAAAGTGTTATGCAATACACTTCTTCCAGTTGGATGAACAAGATGTCTGATTGTAGACACTATTGATTTTGTTTAAACTTAGAGATAGAAAAATTCACTAACTACATTTCATGTGACTTTTTAGAGATTAGATTACTTTCACAAAGCATGGAAGTGTAAGGAGAACACAAGGAAAGATAGCTATCACATATCATTCATTTAGGAAGTACTTCATGCACATAGACAAGAATATATGAACTCAAAATCAGATATAAATATTTATTTTAAATTAAAATATAGTAATAAAACTATAACGTATTTTTCATATTAGGCATGTATTATAAAAACTTAGCCAAAAGTGGATGCTTATATAGTGAAGTGTGAAGAGAGAGACGAGCATAATAGAAGATAAATGACAAGTGTAAATGAGTTAAAATAAGAATTGGATTTATTATATAGTTCAAATAGATGTACAATTCCATTTTTATCACTCCTAAAGTAGCTCAAACCTTCCATGTGTTGTAGTGGTTACAAATTAGATTGACACCTTAACTAGCTTCTTGAAACTTGCCCTTATTTACATGAAAGCCTTGATAAATGGATCTTAAAACAAAGAATTAACCTTTAAATTATCTCTTACCATTCATTAAACCATTTAAATCCCTTAAAATTATTTTCTAACATGACATTCCATAATTCATGTGTGTAGGTGTCCTGAAAATTTTCATTTTCGATGCCTGAATTGGTCCAAGTGGCCAAAAACTCAAGTTCATATTCTTAAACTAATATAAAATTCATGAATTGTATAAAAATATGTTATTATGTATGAAAAAAATAATTTTGGATCCTATAATAACTCCTAAGAACTCATTTTGATTCTTAAGCCTTTACGAGGCCTCATTTCCTTGTATCCCTATAAACCTGTAAACCTCCTTATTTATGGAGTTATATAGAGGATATTGAAATAATAAATTAATATTTTATGAGCCATTATTATATTTTATATCTATTTAAAATTTCATCTTTTTACTCTTAGTTGAAGCCCATTTTTACACCTTTATCTCTCTTCAATTAGGCCTCCTTGCCTAGGACCCTATTTTCATTCTCCAAATACTTGACACACATTCTATACCATACAAAATAATTTAATTCACTTTAAATAGGAAATAACCAACCTTGATATCAATTTTGAGTTCTTAAAACCCTATAGATGTATGTAAACCAATAAATGGCCTTACCACCTAGTGTCATTTTGAGCATGTTTGAGATTACCTTGGAAAATGGTACTGGTTTGATAATGTAAAAAATATCTATTTAATTTTTTTGTCATTTATTATCTATTATAACCCATGATGGAACTCATTACATTATTTGGAAGGTCTCCCATTCCCATAAAACCTACAAAACACCAAAAACATATAAAAATAAGCCATTTATCAATGTTCCTACAAATGACATTAGCATAAAACTACATGTTCATTCCTACATGGAGTCCAAAAAACAATCCAAGAGTTTTTATGTTAAAATTTTGGTATTGTATATATATTTGATGTCTTTTTTCCATGATTGGTCATTATCAAGGTTTTAGATGGGTTTAAGATAGGTTTGGTGTTTTAACAATTCTTAATACAAAATAGATCATCAATTCACCTCCTTCCACTAGGAAACCATTATTGAATAACCTATTAAAATATCCCAAATTTCTTAAGTTCCCATTAAATTTGTGAGCTATGGTATGATCATTTGAAGTTGCTCATTAGGTGGCATGCTTAGTGTTTGTTAAGCATGAGATAGGTCAACATTGAGTTTTGGGTCTCATAAGTCATTATCACTACTAGGAGAGGTTAAAAGATCTCTCCAACAATAATCTCAATGATTATAAATTATCTATCAGTTCTTTTTACCTCATTGTATGGTCATAGTGTATTGATTAGGGCATTTGGGATTTCAAGCCTATCTCCTTTTTGCTAGCCCTCAAAGGCATTTGGTTTGAAAATAAAAGTTTGTGTTCACCCTAAAAGTGTATGTATACCTTTTATACAATTTTTGACTACATAAATCTCCTAACATGGGGTATGTCATAGTTTTTTTTATGCTTTTGAGATTAAAAATACCCCTTAGTCTCATGGTTGCCCATTGCTAAAGGAGTTGGCCAAGTCTAAGACAAAACAATGGGTATTTCCACTACTTGTGGGACCTTGATTTTACAATGTATGCCTTGTTTCACTCACAACAACATTATATAAAAAATTTTAAGCCATGATAATTCCTATCAATCCATAAACACATCAATTTCCCTTAAAGGTAGTTTTAGGCTTAATAGTGACTCTATGAGAGTTAGGCATATACTAGGTTCTTACCTTATTCACCTTCATGATAAAATCTAGTCAATTCAAATAAGGTCTTGAAAATACTATTAGAAAACATACCAAGTAAGCTTCAACTTTATATATCCTTCTATATTCCTAACCTTTCTCAAAATAAGAAAAACACTCAAAAATATACCTATAGGCTATGTTGATTGTGTATGAGGTTAGAACTCAATTCGCTCAACTATATCTATATTTAATTTAGTATTAACAACATTATGACATCTTATTCCATCTGAGGTATGACTGAGAGTATCCATCATCTTTTTTCTTTAATTTTAGGATTAGGACTAGTCTAGTCATGTATGTAACCTATAGGTGTCCTTAGAGTCACTTGACCATGTCTCTATGTTTTAGGACCTTATATCCCACATCAATATCCCTCTTAGTGGTTCATGAACTAAGTTGAATTATTAATTATTTTTAATTATTTTCTTTTTATTGGTATTGTGGCATAAATGTTGTCATTGATGTCAAGGTCAAGATGAATGTCATTATTATCAAAGTCAAAATTGATGTTGTCCATGGTGAAGTGGTATGTGATAAGGAGTCTAATGACAAGAGATAAATTTAAGGAAACTATTTGTGTCTCTATTTATAGATAATTTTAAGGAAACATGGTAATTCTTCTAATGTTGTTAACATGTCAAGTTTGATATCAAAATACAAGGTGAGCACACTTTAGAGCATTAGTCTTAAGGAACATTGTGACATCATGAGCACGCATATGAAGATACTGGTCTGGTAGGTTGGATACATAGTAATGAGTGGATTTTTATGTATTTATAATATTTCATATGAATTTTTGAAACATTCAAGAATTTTTCAAGGTAAAACCTCTAGGGTAAGATCTTAAGCGTAAACATACAATCAGACTAGTCATAGACTCTACCTGACCTTATGAGGAGCCTTGAGGTGTCATAAAGATATATTAAGCATGTGTATCAATGGTAGATAATGTGATAATGTGACTGACACTATTTTAAAATGTGTATAAGGTATATAATCTTTTATAGGATGTTTTTAGGTCAGTTGATGGCCTAGTCTTTATATGAAGAGACATGTTAATAATGCATAGGCTTGATATAACGTTTAGGTGAGAACTATAAGTATTATGATAATAAGAAAATATTTATGTGATCATTTTATTAGGTTTTGTTACATTATTATGAAGTGTCAATATAATTACAAGAGGTTTCAAGGTATATTCAAGGTTTAAATATGACTACCAGTTTAAGGCCTAATGAGACCTATTGTGGCCTAATGAGGGGTGAAGTTTAGTTTCCAAGGTACTATAGCTCATAATATCATTGTCATAGGTTTGGAAGGTTGTTATAATTATTTTTACCAAGTCTAAGGTCAAATTTTGAAGGATAAAGCATGAAAATTGGTGTTGAGGTTTTCTATGTTTACAGAATTAGGTATTGCATACTAAGGAAGGATTTCCATATGATCGTTGGCATGCATAACCTTTGAATTACATCATATTAAGTTCATGTAATTACATCATGATAATTTCATGTATTTTTTTTAAGGTTCATATCTCAAATTTCTTAGCTTTATGTTTGGATTTGAGGGGAAATCCTTTATGAATGATTAATAAGAATGGAATACAGTCTAAACCCTCTCTAAAACCCCAATAGTTACACAATGTGGATGATATGATTTAAAAGTGATCATGATGGTTTTTTTGACATAATATATTTATTTTAGTTTGTATTAAACTCTCCCAGGTACCTTTAGGTGACATTGGTCTATCAGAAGATTGAGTGGAAGCTACAAGAAACCCCTTATTTCTTAGATTTTTGATCTAGTAGATAAGTTTGACTAGGTCAAAGCATTAAAATGATTAGAGAATGATGTTTTATAATTATATTTTATGATAATTTATTTATTTTATTAGTTTATAGACTTCAAATATTCTAAACTAGTCATGGAAGATGACCTATCACTAAAAAGGCCTAATGATGAAGATAGTGAGAAAACTAGGAAGAAGTGAGAATGATATTAGGGATGGGTTGTAGTGGATTAGGGATGCATAAAAACTCATGTGTTTAATTTTAAATATATATGTCATCTAGCCCATTTTAATATAATACTTTTAGATGATAATATATAAGATAAAATTTGCTCTCAAAGTGACATGTCTAACATAGTGAGGTTTATGTAGGGTGAAGACATGAGATTGGTCTGTACGACCAATATTGATATTAAAAGTTGTAATATATTTAATTTAATATGTTAAAAGTGTATTTAAGGCTCATATAAACCAATTATAAGTTCATTAAAATTAATTTATAGGTGTTTTAAGTCATTATTGTCATGATTGTGTTTTGGAGATATAGGCAATTTTTTATGTGTTAGTGAGAATGTTTTTACTAAGTCATTATGAAAAATATTTAATAATAAAATTCACATGAAATTTTTATATAGGTATCAAAGGTTAATTTTACTTTATTTTTATTCATTATAAACTCCTCTGAATGTGTTAAAAGTTGAAGGTTCTTCACTAAGTTTTAAAGCTTATTTACAGTTCAGAGTGAACATATGGAAGTGGTATGTTTGAGTTTGTTTTCCTATATGGTGAATAATAATGGAAATTTTTATAAACCTAAGGTTATGGTGTTTTTATACATATTATTTTTTTATATTTTTGTGTAAAAATTGAGTGTAAACATCAGATATTTAAGATAAATGTTTTGGCAGTGAAAAGGCCTAATTGTGATTAGGCTTAATGATATGGTTCAAGGAGTGAAATGAAAAAAATGGAGTTGGGGGCATAATATGAGATTATAAATTATATAAATTAAATTTATATTAAATTTTCCATCCATTTTTGGAGGATAAATATTTTCCAATGTGGTCAAGCTGAAACATGTGCCTTGAGAAGCCTAATTGGATTAGGTATCAATAAGGTCTAGTGGTGGTTTTGGTCCTTATGAGTATTGACCAATGTATGTAGTTAGTTTTTAAATTTTGAAAAATTGGTTTTGATCTATTCCAAGGATTATATAAGTATGGATAGGTATGTGTCTAACTAATGTGAGTGAGAGCAAGAGTCAAGTATAAAGAGAAGGTCTAATAGGCATAATTTCACTAGTTAGAATATTGAGGGAATGAATGAATTATAGAGAAGTTTGGAAAATAGATAGAGTGTTTGAATACAATAATATAGGTATATTTAATATGTCGTTAATTTATACAGATGATGAGTAAGGCCATATAACCTAATTCTACTAAGAAAAGAACTAGTTGAACAAAGAGGACTAACAAACTATTTGAATGAAATAGAAGAGTGTGAACAATGAAATAAGGTTATAATCATTATTTGAGTGAGAATTAGGTGTAAAATGGTGATTATATGTTCCATGTGTCTCATTTTTTGATGAATCAAATAGGGGTTTAGTGCCTCATTTCTATTTGGTACTTTTTAAAGGATTACTTGAGTTGGTACTTGACTAGTGAAGGGTTGGTGGTCCTTATGGGGTTCATGCATCACTATATATTTATTCATTGATTATATGACAATATTAAGAAAAAATTTAGTGTTTTTTAACCCCCATAAGGTTTTACCACATATATATTTTAATTTTATGATGTATGCCTTTATAGATGCTTGTTTATGCATTAGTTAACATATGTATATGAATGAATGCTTCATAGATGGTAAGTGAAATTGAATGATTATTTTAAGGTAAATAATTAATACCCCCATAAAATTATGTAATTAAAAAAATTGGTATTAGATAATTTCCTTTGAATTAGGATTGATATCCTAAAGGAGATTGTAAGCAAGCGAAGATGGCTAGTCAAGAATAGTGTGGTTTCTCTACAAGAAAGGCTCCATTGTTCAATGGATCTAATTATGAATTTTAGAGTGTTAGGATGAGAACATATTTTATGTCTCAAATTCATGCTATTTTTAATATATATTTTTTTTGGATATACTACAACCACTATTCCCCTATAGATGTAGTAGATAAGAAGCCTAGTGATAACAACTCAAAATCATTGAATGGTATTCTTAGTGGCCTATCAGAGGGAAATATTGTGAAAGTGATACATTGTATGTCGACAAAATATAGGTGGGAAAATTTTAATATTATCCATGAGGTATACTCCAAGGTCAAGCTAGACAAATTTTAAACCCATAGAAGATATTTTGAAAGATTAAGGATGAATGAAGATGATACCATTACAATCTACATGTCGAGGGTTGATGAATTGGTCAACATCAGAAAAGGTATATGTGAAGAGTTAAAAGAATATAATATTTCTTAAATGTTTTTGAGATATATGACTCCAAATTTTTATTCTAAAGTTTATATTATTGAGGATATTCAAGATCTAGACAAGTTAAATATAGATGGACTTTACGGCACCCTAATAACCTATGAGATGAGGACAAGTGAAGGAAGACATAAAAATAAGGAAGTTGCATTCAAGGAAGAAAAGGAGTCAAAAGAGAATAATAAACAAGGTAATAATTTAAAAGACAATGATGATTCTAATATTGATTATTATGTGTTGATAGCTATGTTTGAAAAAAATGTTGAAAATTAGTTCAAGTAAATATAAGGGTAAATTTCCCTTCAACTGCTTTAATTATGGATAGATTGAACACTTTGATAATAAGTTACATCATAATATTAAGATAAAGGATGATGAAGATCATGATGAAGGTCATGATGATGACAAGAAGCCTTATAGGTCTTATAAGATCAAGAAAAAATTCAAAAAGTATGATGACAAGAAGAAGTTTGTTAAGAACAAAATAAGCTTTTACACTAGGGAAAATTGTAGTTGATCAAATGAGTGTGAGAGAATTGATTCTAAGAATGACCATGAACATTTTTATCTTGATGTCAATGAATTTATCTTCATGGTTGAGGAATTGAATTGTTCAAATTAAGAAGAGTCCATGTGGTTTGGAAGTATTTTTGGTGATTGAGATAAAGAAGAAGATGAGGTAGACTTTGAGGTTGAGTTGGTGATTTCCCTAGAAGACCTAAAGATGATGAAGAAGAATAATAAGGTTATGATTTATCTTATCAAATATGATGAAGATAAAATAAATTTATTTGAAGTTATATTAAGAAATAAATCCATTGAATAAGAAGAGATAGTCAAACAGGGGGAGACTCAAATTGAGATTATGACTGGAAGCCTAAATGCTAAAGAAGAAGAATGTGCAAGGTATGTAATTTAAATGGATTACTAGAGAGCTAGGTTGGATCAATAATCATGTAAGGTAAAGTCATTTCTTAAGTTTGAAAAGAGTACCAATGATCTAGAGAACATCATAACTATTCAAAGGAATTCTAATGACAAAATAAAACTTGGTTTCAATGGATACCGAAAGAACACTATTGTGATAAATAAGGTCAATGGTCAATCAAGGAATGATGGTTTTTGTAAAATGAGGAATAATCTTATTATTCGACCTTATATTATAAGGTATTATAATCCTTTCAATGGTTATTGCTATTCATTTAACCAATTTGGTCATATAGCAAGGCATTGTAGAAGACCCTCCAAGAATGAATATGCATGAAACTATGAAGATAATAATCAATAAAGAGGTATGGGCAATGGTTTGTTCCAACAAAAGGAATAGTATGTTTTAATTATCAAAAGGTTGTTCATAGTGGAAAGTTTTGTAAGCATGGATTCTCAAGTCAAAACAAGAAGACTAAGGCCCCTAGACTGTAAAAAAGAAGAAAAAATAGTGAATGGATACCAAAGGTATCTAAGGTAAATGATGATCAATATTCAAGTTCAAATGTACTGATTTCCATGGTGGAGCATAGTTTAGATGTAAATGAGTGCCAAGAATTATCCCTATCAACTCAGATTGTGGATGAAGAAGTCAAAAAAATAGACCAAATCAAAATGTTGTTCAAATAGAGATTGAAGAAATCAATGCTAAGAGGATCATGAAGAAATTTTAGTCTAGTAAGGATATGGACATATGGGAATCTCTTGATTTTATGTTTTTTTATTACCCAAAAGAGAAGAGGTGACTCCATTGGGATTCATGGAGGTAATCAAATAATGAGCAGAAGCATGATGGATACTTTATCTTAGGGGGAGTTTTGTATTCTTTGTTTACGATCCAAAGTTTATTCAATAGTATGTTGGAGGTGTGATTTAAAGAGATGGGCTAAAAAGAATTTTTATGATGACTTGATCAAACCATGTCACATTAATTATTATTTATAAATTTATCATGGATATAATGGGTGCCAATTATGCTCGAAGAGTAGGTGTTTTTGCCAAGAATATCTATAGCATTTGGTTGTGAACCTGATCTGTGTTAATTTTTTGATATATATATATATATATGTATATATATATATATATATATATATATATATGTATATATATATATATATGTATATATATATATGTGTGTATATATATATACACACACACACACATATATATATATACATATATATATATATATACATATATCTATACATATATATATATACATATATATATGTATATATATATATATATATACATATATATATATATATATACATATATATATATATATACATATATATATATATATATATATATATATATATATATATGCATATGTATATATATATATACACATATATATATATATATGTATGTATGTATATATATATATATATATATATATATAGAGAGAGAGAGAGAGAGAGAGACAGAGATAGAGAGACAGAGACAGAGAGACAGAGAGATAGAGAGAGAGAGATTTTGGAGAGAAAATATATGTTTTTATGGGTACGTGGATAAAATAGCTATCAAAAGTTGACCCTTTGTCATTAATGTCAAAGGGGAATAATGTTCAATATTGGGAGAATGGTCAGTTTGAAGAGATCCATCTTAGGGAGATTAAAATGATCAAATTTGTTTTCATGTTTGTAATCAATGACAAAGGTAGAGATTTTTGAAGATGGTATTATTGTTGGTGTTATGGTATAAAAATTTTCATTGATGTCAAGGTCAAGATGAATGTCATTATTGTCAAAGTCAAAGTTGTTGTCACGCATGGTGAAGTGGTAAGTGACAATGAATCTTATGAAAAGAGATAATTTGAAGGGAACCTATTGTCTCTCTATGGAGACAGAATTTTAAGGCAACCTAGTAATTATTTTGAGGTTGATGACATGTCGAGGTCAAGATTAGGATAGAAGGTAATCATAATTTGGAGCACTAGTCTTAAGAAGTATGTGTATAAATATGGTGGTCTGGTAGGATGGATACACATAAATATGAATGGATGTTTAATGATGTCAAAGATTTGATATGAAGTGTTGAAACACTTAAGAAATATTAAAGTTAAACAATCAAGGGTAAGGTCTTAATCCTAATCATACAATCAGAGTTGTCCTAAACTCTACCTGACCTTATGAGGAGTCTTAAGGCATCATCAAGATATTTTAAGGATGTATATCAGTTGTATAGAATGTGAGAATATTTTTTACAACATTTAAACATTTTTATAAGGTATTTAATCTTTTAGAGGAGTTTTATAGGTCAGTTCTTCGCTTGCTCTTTACATGAAGAGACCTAGTAAGAAGGCATAGGCTTGATAGTATGTGAAGGTGAGAATTCTAAGTATTATGAGAATAATATTGGTAGTATGTGAGAATGGTATGATGTTTTATGAAATTATTATGATGTTTTCATATTGATAAATTATTTTTAAGGTGTGTTCAAGGTCTAAGTATGATTGGTAGTTTATGGCCTAATGTGTAAAGAGACCTAGTGTAGCCTAATGGGGGGTCAAGTTCAATTTCTAATGTGGCAGATATCATAAGATCATTTTTAGAGATTTGAGAGGTATTTTTTTGGTTTTTTGACCAAGTAGGACATAAAATTATGAAGGATAAATCATGAAAATTGGTGTTGAGGTTTTTTATGTGTACAAAATGAGGTATTTCAGACCCAAGAAGGATTTTATTATGCTCATTGGCATCTAAAATCTTTATGTGACATATTGAGAAGTTAATGGATGTTGAGAAATATTCCCATCTCAAGTTTTATGGATTTGGTTTTGGATTTGAGGGGCAATCATTTGTTATTAATTGTTGAGAATCGAAGATAGTCTAAACCCTTTCTAAAACCCTAATAATGACCTGATATGGAGGATATGATTCAAAATTGATAATAATGGTTTATTTTACCTAATATGATTATTTTATGTTGTATAAAACTCTCCCACATAAATTTATATGGCATTGGTCTGTCAGAAGAGTGATTGGAAGCTAAAGGAAACCCCTTATTTCTTGAATTTTTAATGTAGTAGGCAGTGTTGACTAGGTCAAAGAATGAAAATGATTGGGGGATTATATACGAGACTTGTTTTTTTATAATAATTTAATTTTATTATAAATTTGTATACTTCAAATATGATAAAATGATAATGGAAGTTGGATTATCACGAGAAAGTCCTAGTGAGGAAGACAATGAAAAAACCCAGCATAAGTGAGAATGAGATTAGGGATGGGTTATAGAGGATTATGGATGGATAAAAATGCATGGGGTTATTTATCAAAACATACATAAAAAATACCATTTGATAATTATTGACCAACTATTTTTCATTTGTGATATATGTCTTCAAAAATAACCCCATCTAGTGAGAAGGCCTAATGGGTATGGTTCAAAGAGTGAAATGAGGTAAATGGAGTTGGGGATATTATGTGAGATTAAAAGATATATAATTTAAGTGTGTACTAATTTTTTAATCCAATTCTATAATCTCAATGTTTTCCAAGGTGGCCACGGTGAAACGTCTACCTTGACAGTGCCTAATTGCATTAGGTCTCTATTAGGTCTAATGGTGGTTTTGGTCCTTATTAGTAGTGACAAATCTATGTAGTGGGTGTTTCACTAGTTAAATGTATTTTTTGATCTATTACAAGAATTATAAAAGTATGAAGATGTTTTTGGCTGACCATGGTGTGTGTGAGCAAGAACCAACTATAAAAAGAAGGTCTAGTTGGCCTAATTTGACTAGTTTGAATATTGATGGAATGAACAAATGATATAGAGGTTTGGAAACTACTTAGAGGATTTTAAGATTACCATAAAGGTATGTTTAATATTTAATTAATTTATAAAATTGATTTCAAAAATGATGAGAAGGGTTATATGACCTAATTCTACCAATAAAGGAGCTAGTTCATTAAAGAGGCTTAATCGGCTATTTAAAACAGATATAAGAGAGTGAAGAACAAAAGGAGGGAATCATCATTAATTTAGTGATAAAAATGTGTTAAAAGGTGATCATAGGTTATATGTGGTTGAGTTGGTTATAATTCACCTAGGGAGTTGGTGCCTCCTTGAAAATGGGTACTTGTTATATGACTAGTTGAGTTAGCACTTGGCAAGTGAGGGGTTGGTGATCCTTATGGAGTTGGTCCATCACTAAATATTGATTCATTACTTATAGGAATGTATTCTAAGATTTTTTTTAGTGAATTTTATCCCCCATGAGGTTTTCCCACATATGTCTTGTGTTTTTATGTTTTATTCCTTTGTAGATTGTTGTTTATGATGTAGTTATTGTATGTATATGAATGAAGGCTTCATAGATGATAAGTGAATTTGAATGATTATTTTTAGTGAATTGATTAACACCCACCTATAAATATATTTACTTCCAAAAAATTGGGGTTAATTAAATCTCTCACACACCTTTGTATTCTTTATTGACTAGACTTATGACCCGTTGTCTAATTGGCCATATGTAGATGCTCATTAGGGTTATTAACTATGTGTAGTGAGTTTAGAACCTCCTTCCTACTGATGATCTCCCCAAAACTATTCAAATTAATTGAGGCCTCAGGTTTTAGGCTGAAATTGCCTTCAATGTCTTTGAATTTTCCTCTTATTTGGGTTTAGCACTAGGTTGTTCTCTCAAATAGGCCTGTAGATGACCTATAGGAAGGTCATGATTTCACCTTTGTGTCTAGCGACTCACTCCCACACTAAAAACCTATCAATAATATATGAAATTTCTTGTAGTATTTAATGATTTCAAACATATCTCAACACCTCTATCTGTCCATTATATGAAATTTACCCTACACGCTTGAGTCATGGATATAGGTGTTCATTAAGGATCATGATTGTGTGTTAGGTTTTGAATATAAAATTTTTTATATTAACATTATGTTTTAAAGATAAAAAGTGTTTATTCTATTGTCTACATAGTTTCTATAGACTTCCTAGATAGTTTCAAATCATTTTTATCTTGCCTCAAGTACATAATATTGTACACATATGTAGATAGTCATATAAATGTTAACTCAACTTCATGATTCCTTAAACTATCCAAGTGATTTTGATGTTCTTCAAGGGTTTATAGTACTATTTACATCTAAATTTTAGTTGAATCCCCATGTGAAAGAATCCCTTGATTTGGTTGAATGTTTATCTTGGTCCAAATGAAGATCTACATGCTTGAGGCCTATAGGTCTCATTTTCTTGATTTAGGGATATCAAGAGTCACTTCCTAAGTTATGTTATTTTAACACTTATCAAACTACTACACACCTTTGTCACTTCCTTAAGGACTCATAAAGCACAAGATAAGTATCAATCCACCTTCTATCATCTTTAACTGGTTTGTACAGACCTCTTCTACATGTAGCCATTTATATAAAGATTAGGGGTGTATTTTAGAGCATCTATCCATTTTTAAGCACTTACTAGATGATAGTAGTAGATATTCGTAGACATATGAAGGTATAAGGATATGTATCAAGCTCATTTTAGGGTTTTGAGCATCCTTAAACTAATTTACAATTTATACTACTAAAACAACTCTAAATCTCCATTTGAAAGTTTGCATTTGGACTCCTACTTAACTTGTTTTCACTTCCAATGATGTAATATCATCTCATAAGTTCACAATAGGATATATCACTAGTATTTGAGCCAAAATTTTCAATGAATACTCCATTAGATTGTGCAAACATTGACCATGTATCCACAGATCAAGCATTTGAAGATATTAGATAAAAGACATATCTCAAACAAGAAAAATGAATTCCATGAAAATAAGTGAGATACCATGAGTGATAAATTACTAGAAACCTCTAAGAATGACCACTATGAAAAGTAAATAGGAACATGCATTAGGATTATTTGAAATAACTTATCTAAAAAAATTATTCTTCCAAATGAAATAACCTCATATAGATGATTTGGATGATGAAACCACCATTAAATGGATCTTCATGACCCATTAAAACCACCCTCAAAACCATTCTCTTTCGTCGACTTCTAAATTGGAGAAACTGGCACAAGAACAGACCCCTCTTAGATGAATATGTTATAGTGACCTATTGTCACTCTTAATTATTATTCATAAATTAGAGGCCACCAATATGTAAACCAATTCACCTTATTTTATTATTATTAGGTCCCCTAAAAATTTCCAAAAGTATAGCTTCTAACTCATTCTCTCTTGGTCCTACCATTCAATTCAAATTTGCCTTTCTTATCTTTTGAAGGTAGTGATGGAGGAGAAAAGGTGTCTAAATTTTTAGTTTGAATTTAAAATTGGTATAGAGATATAAAATGATCTGAGGGAGCCCAAAGGACACATTTAAACCATTTAAAACTAAAAACTAATCTTACAAAGTCATGCAAGTGCTTGCAAAGTGTCCTTTTGCCAAGATTAGGCATTATACCACATATTCTATAAGACTATGACTACACCTATACTTTATTTCACCATCCTCTACCATCAAAAATCTTTTTAATCTTATTTAAACATTCTCTCCTTGAAGTGGTATGTCCAACTCTTCCAAATGGGCCAAAAGGTGGCTAAATTGACATTTTTTACACATGAGAGTCAATTAAAGGTAAATTCTAGATAATATGATGTTAAATTACATCCAAATAGCCTTTTATAATTAATTTAGACCATATTATACTTTTTACCATGTTTTAATATTACAAGTCCTTATACTTGAATCATAGGACTAGATATGTGAGTAGAAGACCAAAACATGGACAATATTTCACAAGGGAAAATATGACCTTCTGAGACTATTTAATACCAATTGAGACCATGATAAGACCATGAAAAAAATTTCACAACCTTGTGAGGTTTTAACCTAGAATTTGAGACTAATTTTGACTTAGTGTGAAAATTTGGTCAACATTTTTAGTGGTTCATAGGGGTATCATGCCTACAATGCTAATGAACCATAACCTTAAGCTTCCATTAGCTTATGGAGTCACTCTTATACTATAATCTTAAATTATATGCCTTATAAATATTTAGAACTCACACAAACACACAAAAATAAGGAAATAGACAATATGCTTCAAAATATTTATGGAAAACCACACAAAAAAGACTCAAACAACACACCTAACCTACCATATATAAACCTAAAAACATGTTTGAGGTGATGCAAAACATAATCTTGCTTGAACTAGGATCATAAAGAATGTTTTTTGGTTCACAACTTCTCCATGAGATAAACTCACCATATGACGGATGTTTGTTAAAAGAAAATTTCATGTGAATATGATCGAAAGACATACAATTCATGGGAACTCTTCAGCTTTAAGTAGACCACTTGAAACATATTTGAATATATATTTTATATCCCCTTGAGGTATGTTTGATAATAAAACCTGCTTTATCTCCTTCATGATTATTTGGTGTTTTTCATTTTGATTCTTTGGAACCATGAAACCTTGGTCAACTTCACTTTCATCTATAACATGATGTACTTGATGTTTAAAGCTTTCATGCTTGTATTATTACTACTCAAACATATATGCAAGTAGTTCAGCATCATATTGAAGCTTGGATTACTCCTCAACCATAAAATGCTATGCCTTGGATTTATTTTGCTCTTTCAAGAATGCACCTTGATTGATAGTGATTTGACACTTCTCTTCATTATCCTTAGGTTCAAAAATGACCTCACTTTCAATCTCATTATTATTTTGAGGAAGGGTTACCTTAATTACTTACTCAAACTCTTATACTATGGCATGAAACTAATTCCATAAATCATCCTTTTCTTCATGACTATCACATCTATGAACCTCTTCATTTTGAGTAGGAATAATTGCACCATCTTTGAAATCATCATGATCTATCACACTTTAATACTTATCATCATCATACATATGAGTAAGATAATTACCTTCAGTGGCTTATTGGATAGAACCATCACGACTCACCATAGAATATTCATCACCCTCATCATGACTGATGTACATGCCAAGAATTGTCTCTTTAGTGAAGGCATAAGAATCATAGTTGTACGTGTTGGCAACATATTCATATAGAAAGTGATCATAAATACCTTCAAGTTTGAAATATGGTCCATCATCTATGACATGTTCCTCTTTCTCATGGATGGTAAAATCCAAATTAGAATTAGATTCCATATATTGTTAAATTTGGAATTTGTTCAATGGTTGTGTTATTATTATCACCCTAGTTCCATACCTTTTTCTAAAAGATAAGAAGGAAGAACCAATAGAAACATGTCATCCTATATTCACAATGAAGTCTCCTAATAGATAAATAACATAGTGTGTAGGTAGATCTACCACCATTATGTCTTGAAGGATTCAAAAAATTGGGTAGACAAACAAAAAAAATTTCTAACTTTTGATGATACATATTGACCTAGATGCAGTTCCATCAAGATACAATATCCTTTTCTATATGCCTCATATTTCAGTCCCAACTTATCACATAACTCAAGTGCTTGTCCCACTATCCACAATAGAATAATGAACTAATTCATCTCCCACAATTAGGGTGATATAGAAAGGTGGGGGATTTTCATATTTATTGGAGGGTTGAACAATATCAGTAAGTACATTTGTGAGGGATATACCACCATGATTTACTAATTGGGAAGAAAGATCAAGTTGGGATAACTTCTCTTGAAGTAACTAGTATTGATTGGGCATGTGGACTAATTCCCAAAGATATATGATTACAATTGTAATTTTTAAAGAGTTAATGATGTTGAAGGAAGAAAAACTAACCTTTTCTTGCATTCTTGGAGGCAAAGAAGTACCTTGAGCTTGAGGCAATGAATTCTCTAAGTCACCTTTCCCAAATTTTGATTATGAATAAGTGTAATACTTGTAGAGGATACTAAATTTACATTGACAGCTCTTTTCTTTGAAGGAAGATGGTTTTAACTTGTATCCACATCTTGAAAATCTACCAAATCTCCTCTTTGACCTTGTGTTCGCTATAACTAAGGTGCTTTGATTCAGGACAAATTTATCCTCCACTTGAAATTTTGTAAGGCTCACTCCTTGATTTCCATACTATCCATTTGATTCTACTTTCATGAAGCTCTCATCTTCTACTATCAATTTAGGAGTAGGCCTTCCTTGAGTTATCAAATCTTGTCCTTCACACTCATTGGAATTCATGAATTATCCTTGAGGATACCCCCAAGTATTTGGCCATTATTACCCTTGAACTAGGTTACTATGGGATGGAACCATATATCTTGAAGTGGGATCAAAATTTGGATTATACACATTAGGTGTCCCACGGAAATTAGGTTGACCTTTTCCCATCCAATGTCCATTATGCTAATGTGTGAATCTATTTTCTTATGGGGGTAGTATTAGGGGTTTTGGTGAGCTTCAAAATGTTGATTTGATTGCCTAACTTGATCTCTTAGGGAATTACATCTTTCTTCCCAATCAATGACATCATTTGATTTATTTAAGGTGGCTTTAGGCTTACTATTTGGATTTGGGATTGAAACAAGGCTAGGAGGAGTAGTAGACATGTTAGGCAAGATGGGCACTAAGACCTTTGGTGTGATTTTATCATCTAAAATCAAAACATTCTCATATATAATTCATATATCATAGGATTCAATTAAATTATATCCACTCATTGAATGTAACATGAAAATTATAACAGTCCCAATACACCTAAGATAGCTTGGCAAAACAAAACATGTAGGATGTATCATGGGAGGTGGCATCCTAATCCATGTCATTCAAACCTCTAATTTAAATCATGCATAGTTTCTTTGGGACCTATTTGGATGGGATTAAAATAATTTATGAGTGATGTATGATCACTTTTATCTTCAAACCTTTGCATCAACAACTCCCCAAACTCATCCCAAGTAGTGATACATCCTCCTGATAATGTTCTATACCATTCAATGGATTTTTATCTAAGAGACATGTCAAGTAATCAGATTGATATGTTAACTTCTATGATATTATGAAAATTAAAAAAGTTGGATATGTCTCTAATATGCTCACTTGGGGTGGTTGGACCTTCCCCATTGATATTGGGAACACTCTTAGTGGAATTTGGAGGGATATCATCATAGGCATTGACGTTTTTTTGATTTCTAATATTAAAGGTTAGAAATCATGTTATATATCCATGTTTCCTTTAAACTATTCTTCAATCTCTTTCTCTTATTTACTTTTAAAGTATTCTTATTATACAAGCTCTTAAAGGGTCAATATACACTCAGGATATTAAACGTGAAGAAGAAGTTGAGGATGAGGGAGTGGATTTGTAGGAGGATAACCTATAATAGTAGATGATCTAGTAAGGACCATGAAGTATAAATAAAAGAATAAAGAAATTGGTTTGCAACTAGATGTTATATCTTCAGTGGAGTTGCCAACTATTGGGTAGAACATAATTATGCAATTGTGATGTTGTTAAGACAAACATTTACCTTGATAAGATGTGCTTGATATAATTATCCCACTAGGCATGCCATAAATATTGTCTCTTAATTTTACATCTTGGATAGATAGGTAAAGAATTTTCCAAATTGAATGGAACATGGGATTAACCCTAGACTTGTAGCTTTCCTATATTAGGGATAAACCTCTATATTGAAGGGTTAGCTCCCTTGACATGTTCATTCAAGCTCATCACCTATACTACTAACTTGTTTGGGGTTAAAAAAGGAAATAGAGAAAATGAAAGAAACATATCATAAAGAGGTGATTAACCAAATTAATCTCAAATTGAATACCATGTACTTGCACTATGAAATATGATTCACTAAACTAGTTTGAACATCCTATATTTCTCTAACATAAGTATTTAAAACATGAAGATGATATGCAGTGCACTTTTTTAAGGGGGATGAACAAGAGGTATGATTTTAGACACTAATTATTTCTTTTAAAATTATAGATATAAAATACTCTAAATAAAATTTGTGTGACCTATTAGAGAGGAGATTAATTTCACAAAACATGGAAGAATAAGGTGAACATAAAGATAGATAATTATTACTTGTCATTCATCTATGCACTACTTCATGCACTTAAACATGAAGTTATGAACTCAATAATAAATTTAAATATTTATTTAAAAGTTAAATTTAGTACTCAAACTAGAAAAAAAAATCCATTCTTGGTGTGGATTCTAAAAAGTTAGCCAAAAGTGGCTGCATATATAAAGAAGTGTGAAGAGAGAGAGAGGGGCCATAGTAGAAGAGAATTGACAAGTTTTCATGAGGTATAAAAATAATTGGAGTTATGATATTGTAAAAAAAGACATCCAAATCCATGTGTCTCAATCCTAAATCTACGTTGACCTTGAAAGTGGTGTAGGGGTTACAAATTAGCTTGACACCTTGATTAGCATCTTTAAAACTTGCCTTCATTATATGCAGGGATTGACAAATGGAATTTAAAACCATGAATTATACTAAAATGGATATTATAACACTAACTAAACCCTTTAAATGACTTTATATACTCCTATTACTGAACATTCCATCATTCATGTGAATAAGTGTCTTGAAACTATTCATTTCCCATGCCTAGATTGGTCCAAGTGGCCCAAAACACAAGTGAGTCTTCTTAAATATGTCAAAAATCCATGAATATTATTAAAATATGTTTTAAGGTATGAAAAAAAACCATTTTTTTTCCTATAAAAACTCCCAAGAACTCAATTTTATCGTTAATCCTTTACATTGCCGAGTTGCTTTGTATCCCTAAAAACCTACAAACCTCTTTGTGTAGGGAGTTGTATATAATATATTGATAAATGTATGGAATATGATAGGAACCATTATGTATTTATATCTCCATGTCAAACTTAATCTATAAAACCTGAGTGGAAGCCCATTTTTTTACCTTTATCTCTCTTGAATTAGGCCTCAATTAGGTCTCCTTGCATAAGACTGTATTTTATTGATCCATAATAATAAAACTTATTTAAAAGCACCAAAAATAATGTGATTAAATTTTTATATTAAATCACCAAACTACACATCAATTTTATTTTCTTGAGACCCTATGGAGTTATGCAAACCAAGAAACAACCTTACCACCTAATCTCATTTTAAATTAATTTGAGATTGCCTTAGAAAATGGGCCTAGTTTTATCACCTATAGAATATAAAGTGAATATTTTTGGTATTTAATGGATAGTAAACTTCAAAAATTAACTCATACCATTATTGGGAAGCTCTCCCCTTCTAAGAACACCTAGAAAACATCAAAAACTTACAAAATAAGGAATTTATGGAAGTTCATACAAATGACATCAGCATCAAAGTACATTTTCATAACATCATTAGAGTCATCAAGAAAATAAAATAGGTTTAAGGAGGAAAATATGGCATTAGATATGCATTTGAGGACTTTTTTCTATGATTGGTCACTATTAGGGGTTGAGAGGGGTTTAAGACCTATTTGGGGTCTTAACGATTCTTCATAGAGAAAAAATCATCAATTGACCTCCCTACACTTGGGAAGACTTATTCACTAACCTCATCAACTATCCAAAATGACTCATCTTAACATGCAAAGTATGATCTATGGTATGAGCATGTAAAGTTGATTTTTAGGTGGCATGCTTAGTGTTTCTTGTGCATGAGATAGGTCAAATTTATGTTTTGGGTCTCATAAGTAATTTTCACTATTGGGAAAGGATTATAGATCTCTCAAAAAATACTCTCCATGATTATACATGATATGGTAGTCTTTGTTTCCCCATTATATGCTCATAGTGTACAGATCAAGGTATTTAGGGTTTAGAGCCTATCTCTTTCTTACTATCCATAACATGAATTTGGTTTGAAAATTGAAGTTTTTAGGGACCCTTATAGTGCATGTATGACTTTTATAAGATTTTTTACTACCTCAAGGGACTTATATTGGGTTTGGAATAGCTAGTTTATTATTTTGAGGTAAGAAAACCCATTAATCTTGTTGGGTAAATCTTTTGTCAATCAGCGTAATGATAAACAAAATAGGTCTAATCAACCACAGTAGGACGATTGGTTAGTTAAATGTGTAGATTTACCACATCAAAAGGGGACTAATCTCTCCTCTCATCAAGGGGAGGTTCCCTATAAGTATAATGTATGATATATATATATATATGCTAATCTACTTTAAATAAGCTGAAAATAACACTTAGGGGTAGGATAACACCATCCATCTCTCTTTTTTCAGAAATAATGTCACAAATCAAAGGAGGAATCCTAATGAAATGATAGAAGGCACTCCTCTTCTTTTAGAAGTGTTGTTCAGAAGACAAAAGGCACCTTTCTGGTGGTGATAAATAACTATAATAGGGTGCAATAACATGGCAAGATGAAATGGAGCACAAAGTCTCCACCTCAACTACTAAAGAGTGAAATATGAAGGATAATTAGGTCACAAAGTCGTCCCAAGATCCTTGACACAAAAACAAAAAAATAGATAAACTAAAGAAAATTGTGGTAGCATAAAGTCTCTCCACATCTAGCTTTAGGACACCTTCCTAGTTACTTTCAGTAATTATGCTTATTTAATTAAATTGAAAAAAAATGTATTTAAGGAAATAGACATAAGAATAATTTCCCAAACAACCAAGCTACTCCAGTACAAAGTCTGAAAAGTCACTTGTTTTCTTATTCAAATAAAAAAATATGATCAACAATCTGAGCTTAAAGTCTCAATAATGCCTTTCAATTTAGGCAGAGTTTATTTTTTTATAACTAAGATATCTCTAAAACAACAAGAGAGTCCAATATATAGCCCTCCAAGAAAGACTTGGGAGTAGTAACACATCATGTTGCATTCAATGCCTTGAATACATTTTAAATTATGTCAAGAAGATATGCTACAATCGGGCATATTTGCCTATTTGTTTTTCTCAATCTAGAGAAATGGGTCATGCCATTAAATGTTTGTGTTCTCCAATGTCCACCTGGTAGTCTGCTTCTAGAAAAATATCTTATGCATGAATATTTATGGTCTTTCTTCATCGTTCCTCCTTTCTTGGCTATTGAATCAGGTCCTTGGTTCAATCAAATCCTTAGTTCAATCATTTCTCTGCTCTTTGGTCACTTTCTACTGATCTTAACAATTTACACATGGCATGTTTTATTGCAAAATAGATCAGGACACTTGGCAGCATCTGTGGGACTCTGAGAGATGCTTATTAAAAGAAGCTTTGAAACTTGTAAGAAACTCGAGATGCAAATTCTACCAAGTGTCAAACTCTGCATAGTTATAATGGGACACATGGCATATTCTAGATGCCTTTTGAGAATCCTGTGGAGGATGACACATGGTGGCTTCTGCTGAGCTCCTAGAGACACTATGGAAAAATTTGGGACTCTTTTAGATTTACATAGATGATGACACATGGCATGTTTTATTCAAGTTTAACCACTCACTTCAGACCCACCACAGTCCTTACTCAATAAAAAGAATAAGCTATAGAGTTGACATGTGGTGACTTCTGTTAAATTTTGTAGATGACACGTGGCACGTTGCATTGCTTTAAAAGTTACTAGAAACTATGTCTCAGTAGATGACATGTGGTGGTTTCCACTAAACTTTGTAAGGGACATGTGGCAGCTTTTGGGCTTTTATTTCCTTGATAGGTTTTCTATTTTAGTGGACTTTTCCTTTGGACAAAAAGTCTATAAGAATTATTTTGGATAGTTTGTCTAAAGGAAATTTTCCTTCATTTTGCCTCTGCTTTTTGTCAAGTTTTCTATCAGGCTTTCTTCCTAGGTGAATTCCTTTAGACAAAAGTCTGAAGGATTCTTACCTTAACCATTTTTCCAAGTTCTTTTCCTAAAAGAGGAATGTACCCTCCATAATGACTTGTTCAAGCATGGAACTATCCTTCGAGTTTTTGCAATAGTCCATCTACTCCTTTCCTATCCTCTACAAGGGCTATTTGTCCTTTGGCTTTGCCTTAGTCAATTTTTAGTCGATCTTCAATAGGTGACACATGGCATGTTCAGATGCAAAATAGGTGAGGACACGTGGTAACATCCACTTAACTTATAGAGGCTTTGGATGGATTTTGAGAGTCCCATAGAAGATGGCATGTGGTGGCTTCTGCTAAGCACTAGAAACACTGTAGATACACTTCAGACTCACTTGAATTCATGTAGATGTTGAGATTTGGTGTGCTCCATTTATCTTACAAGGGACATGTGGTAGGTTCTATAGCTCTTAGAAACAAAGTATAATGGGGCTCGATAGATGACACTTGGCAGCATCCACTGGGCTTTGATAGGATTTTTCTTTAGGCTTTTCTTGCCTTAGTCATATTTTCCATGGGAATTCCAACTTTGCAAGTTTTTTCTCACTGCCCTCCATAAGGGTACTTGTCTCTGTGACTTTGGGGCACTCCTTTGAACCTGCCACTTGAACCAACTGATTGAACTACCTTTGGTTCAATGGTTCAATGGTTCATTCCTTACTTTATACATATTCAATTGACCACTTGAACCAAGCTCTTTGAACTAACCGTGTTGAACTAACCACTTTCAACCTTTGGCTGAAGCGCTTAACCTAAGGCAGAGAAAAGATCGTGCCATCTTGATACTTTAGTAAGAAGCTATTTTCATCATTGTAATGATGGATAATAAATGGTCCTCTCTAAAGGGAGTCAAAATTTCCATGCATTCCCTTTGGTTCTCTCCTTTTGTCCCATAATAGGACTTGATCAACAACTTGGAAATCACAATTTTTTGCCTTCTGATCAAAGAGTTTCTTCACCAGACTTTGATGGGTGGAAATTCGGTCCACCACCATAGTTCTCTACTCATATAGCTTAGTCAAGCACATGATCCTCTTATCAATGGATCTTTCATAAGTTTTATCCTCAACTGCCTTAGCCAATTTTAATGCTAGCAATTCCAAGGTGATTGGTATCTTAGCATTGATACCATAAATAAGTTGGAAAGGAGACATACCAAATGCCCTCTTCGGTGTGATTTTGTCTACCCATAAAGCATCAAAAAATACTTTATGCCATGTCCTTTGATTGTCATCCACCAGCTTCTTGATGATAGTCATTAGGTTCTTGTTACTTGATTTAGCTTGTCCATTCCCTTGTGGAAAGTAATCAAAAGAGTGGGAGAGTGTAATCCCATAGTATAAATAGAAATGTGTAATCTCCTTGGAAGTGAAACAAGCTACATTGTCAATAACAATCTTGGTTGGGGCTCCAAACATGGAAATGATATTCTCCTTGAGAAAATTACACACTACTTTTGAAGTATCAAGCTTGGTTAGAATTGCTTCCACCAACTTGGTAAAGTAGTCAGTTGTTGTAAGGACATAATCATGTCCAGCACTTGAAGATGGGTTTACAGCTCCAATAAAATCAATTCCCCATTGCTAGAATGGTTCCTTTATGACCACTGGCTTGAGAAGCAAGGCAACTAACTTGGGTCTTCCAACAAACTGTTGACAGAGTTCACATTTTCTGACCCACTTATATGCATCTTGGAAAAGAGTTCACCAATAATACCTAGCTCACAAAATTTTATGGGTAGTCACAGGAGCAAAAAAAGGTCCTCCACAAGATAGATTGTGGAAGGGTTTTAAAATTTGCCTTTGTTGCTCTTTATCCACATAGCAAAGGAACACTCCATCAAGGCTCTTCTTATACAAGCCATTGTTCAAAAGAAAAAAATTTGTAGCTTTCAACTTGATATTCCTCCTTTATTTATAAGATAAGTGAGCAGGACACTCACCATAAGTAAAGAAATGAGAAATACCTGAATACCACTCATTCATAGTGGAGACAAAGAAGACTGATTGTGTGTCTTCCACCTCTGCTTCTTCATATTCTATTTCTTCTAGTTTGTTATCAACAATTAATTAGCATAGACCTTTTCCCCATACCAAATTTGTTGGCTTGATGTCTAGATAAAACTCCTAGATATTTGCAATCTAATTACCTCTTTTCATCCCAAACTCTTGCTGAGTTAATATGGACTTGACTACGGTGTCAGGAACCAAGGCAGTAGTGTGTGAATTTAGGATGTAGAAGCAAAAATGCTTGGCTGCCTTCACCACTGCATAAGCATGCTTCTCCATATTTGAGTACTACATCTCATGAGCTTTTAGAGGGTAGCTCATGAAAGAAATGGGAGATTCCATACCTTATTTATTCTATTGAATCAGAATTGCTGAAAGCATGTGTTTAGAAGCATAACTATATATGGTGAACTCCTTGTTGATTCTGGACAAACTAGAGTTGGTGAGTAGGCAATGGCAGTCTTGATATCCTCAAATGTTGACTTACCTTCTTCAGTATAGTTGAAGGTGGCCTTCCCTTTCATCATGTTTACAATGTGTCGAGTCTTCTAAGCAAACTCGGGGATGAACCTTCGTAAGAAATTCACCTTTCTAAAGAAAGAGTGAATAATATTTTTACTTCTATGTAAGGTAAGCTCTTGCATAGACTTGACTCTCTCTGAGTCAATATTTATGCCTTCCTTAGACACAATGTGTCTAAGAAGTTTCCCCTATGTTACTCCAAAAATAGACTTATTGGGGTTCAAGGAAATGCCATTCTAGTGATAGTACTCTAGCACTTATTGCAAGTGGCGTATATGATTAGAGTGATGATTGGAAAAGATGGTCAAGTCATCAAGGTATACCACAATGAGCTTACCCATCTCATCCTTGAAAGCAAGGTCCATTGCTCTCTAAAAGGTGGTGCCAACATTTATCAAGCCAAAAGGCATCCTTTTATATGAAAACGTGCCCCAAGGTGTGGTGAAGGTAGTCTTGTGTTGGTCTACTTCACCAACTTCAACTTGATTATATCCTAAGAAGCCATCTAGCATTGATAACATCTCTGAATCAGTCACTATCTAAAGCACTTGATCCATGATTGGCAAAGGATAGTTATCCTTCAAGGATGACTAATTTAAATATCTAAAATCTACACAGAGGTGAATTTCACCATTCTTATTCCTTACGGGAACTATGTTTGAAATCCATGTGGAATGATGGATTGGGAAAATGATTCTAGCATTTAACATTTTTTTTATCTCAGACAGAATAGTACCTGATATCTTCAAATTGTACTATCTAGATTTTTGCTTATAAGGCACTGATTCAACCTCGAGAGGAATGTCATGGTGGATTTCATTAGGCCTAAGAGATTTTAGGTCATCATAGGAATATGCTAAGACATCCATGTATTGGCTGAGAAAAGTGGTAAACATGAGCTTTTCTTCCTGAGTGCAGCACTTCCCAATGTTCACCATCTTGGGATTTTCTTCGATACTTAGATTTATTTGATCAAATCCCTGAGAGGAGCTTGAATCTATTTGCTACTATTTGAATAACCTATCATTCTTGTCAAACAATTTCTCAAGGGAAACCAAGCCCTTAGGAATCTTATTCCCTTTCAATTGTAGGAATTTCTCACCTGCGTTTGTATTTGATTCAGGGGCTGGTTCATGCTTGTAAGGTTCACTACCTTCGAAGTGTAGTCGTTTAAAGCTATCTTTTTATTCCAAGAAGGCAATGATTTGGTGATCATCATTTAATACTTACTAATGATCAGTATTGTTAGGTACACTTGGTCAAAAAAATAGTTCAATGGTGTATCTATCTTCTTTGAAGTTTGAGTGATGAACTAAGAGAGTTATTGAAACAACAAGTGCATCAGCTCGATCATTGACATCCATGGATATGGTAGAGATGTTAAAAGCATTAAATATTTCAATTTGATACCAGACTAGATTATAGTAGTGGTGCAATCTCTCATTTTTGGTTTGATATAAGTTTCTTACTTGACAAACCACCAATTCAACATCTCCTTTGGCATGAAGAATTTTGATGCCTTTATCTCGAGAAACCTTCAATGCAATCAATAGAGATTCATACTCAGCTATGTTATTGGTGTTGCTAAACTGTAACTTATATGAGTAGGGTAAAATATCTCCTTAAGGAGATATCAACACAATCTTGGCTCCTGAACTGATAGAGGAGTAGCTGTCATCAAATTCCAGAGTCCATACCTCATCAGATACTAATTTTTCTTTAGATTTTCCTTCATTAAAGAGGGAAGATCCTTCTCCATCTATATTTCAACCTACCAATTCTTATGATGTATGCTATGAGTCAAACTCTAGATCACATTTAAGTACTTCATCAAGCACCTCATGAACATCTCCTATGGATAAAAAGTAATTACCCATGCTTGAAGACTCAAATAGAATTTGAGCTTCAAGGGCTGATGTCTGAGTGACAATATATTTTGATTCCTTTTCAAGAAGTAGCCTCTGCATGATGCCTTTGACAAAGATCCTCACTTTAGATAGCTCCATTCTCAATTATCCACAAACATCCTTGTATAAATTTCACCCTAGAAGAATGCCCTATGAAGATGGAACATCAGCCACCAAGACAATCATCTTGTTTCTCTTTTTTGGAAAGGCCACAAATGCAAATTGGGCATCTTTGATTTTTCCTAGCAATGTCACTTGCTTGTTCTCCATGGAGAAGCATCTACCAAAGGTCTTATTCAACCTGAGTCTAAGAGATTCTACCACTTTGGTAGGCATGACATTGTCAGATGCACCTGAGTCTATGAAGAAGTTGATTAGTTTGTGACCATTTATCAATAGGGAAACATAGAAAGGTTCTATTTTCCCAGGGGCAACAGGAGGAGTAATGACAAGATTGTTTGGGATGGACAGGTTCCTTGGGGGATCATGAGTTACTTTCTTAACATCTTGTCCTACAGGGATGACCTTATTTTTCACACACTCAACTAACCTATCTAGCTGCTCATGATTGGATTGAAAATATTCAAACTCAGTCATTTGAATTTTGTTTTTTTTACATGATCAATTATGTCAAATGACTGAATTGGAATATGAATAGAGGAAGGTAATTCAACCTTCTGGTTTGTATTGGGGGAGGACTGATTTGAAAAATTGAAGTTAATGGTGAAGGTGAACTTGATGTACTTACCTTTGTGGTGATCACTAGGTATTTTGGCTAGAAAGGTAGGGTGGTTCCCCACTTAGCAATTGAAATTGCAGGTTGAGAACACTCTTCCATTTTTCCCTTATCAACTTGTTGAGCTGACTATTTCTGTGACTTGGTAAACACTACGTATGATCCATCAAACACTTCTCCTTTACTTCTGGGTTCATCCTGGTAGTTTAGTAAACTAATGTTGGAGTCGCTAGCTAGTTCTTCTTAGCCTTCTGCAACAAGATCAGTATCATTTTCTTGATTTAATTTAATCTGGAAAGAGAAATTTGATTTTGCTTTAAGATACCCCACTACTAAATTGGTTGGGGGTGCTTTGATGGCAAGTTTCCCCTATGGGGGCAGAAGATGATTTAGCTACCCTTGATTTCTAGTAGCATTACCCTAGTACGATTGATTTGGAAATGTCCTCTTTGGCATATCTCTATATGAAGGAGTAGAAGACATTCCTTGCACCATTTTCTTTTGAGAGCAAGCAACTCATTCACCAAATTCAACACCATTAGATGAGTGGTGCCTATAGATGGATATTCAAAAGATAATGAGGGTGTATTTCTATTAAGATCTCTCCTTATCTTCCCTACCAAAATGAGATCATCTTCTACCTCAGTGGCCAAATATTGAGCTACAGTAAGGTCTGTTTGACCAGCACATCTCAATAGGAAACTTACTTCAGGTAACTAAGAATTAATGAAGAAACATTTAAGATTCTCAGCTATAGGCTAAGCAATTACAGGGATGCTATTCCTTAGTTTGTCAAACCTGGCTATGAAGTCCCTCATTGGTTCATGAAGCTCCTTCTTCATCTATGTGAGTTGATCTGGAAGGGCATGTGCATCTTCTATTGGTTTGAATCTAGCTTCAAACTTTGCTTTGAGGGTGTTCCAATCAGTTATTGATTGAGCCTGCAGATGGTAGAACCAATCTATAGTAGCATCTTTTAATGTCCATACAAATATCCTAACTGCCATGTCCTCAAATTCCATGCCTATTATGCCATAGTCTATGTTGAAGGCTGCAAAATATTCATCAGGATGAACTCTCCCATCACTGTAGAATTTGGGGAAATTCTTTCTTGAGCTACGTGGAAGCTCATGTAGAGGTGGAGTAAGATTGAGAGGGCCAAAAGAATTACCCCACGGGCCTTAAACTACCACTGTATGACTATGAAAAGGGAGAATAACAAATCTCAAAGGGGTAATTATTGGCAAAGCTTTATTAATAGCATAAATGGAGGCTTTGTCTGGTAATGGAGACTTGAATTTAGTAAGAGGAAAGATCCTAGTTCGTTGGAGGCAAGATGATGCAGGAAACAGATCAATATTAATTTGTTGTACCAACTAGAATACAGGGTCAACAAGACCTTTATCCCTTTGGCTTCATGTATACCGTGGATCTGATAGATTATGAAACAAAAATGGGAAAGAACTGACCTTGTTTCAGCTTGAAGATGTTTGCTTCAAACTGTGTGTTCTATCCTAATTGGCATGGACGTGGAGGCTGATGGTAAGGTTATAATGATAATGGGTAAGACACAGAATAGAGTCACCATAGTCTATAATGGATAAGGGTAGGGACTAATTCAATCTAAAACTTGAGGCTTCAGATTGCACGTAACATCCCAAATAGAGTTGCCAAAAATTGTTGGGTGAATATTTTGTCACTCAGCGTACTAATAAACAAAATAGGTCTGATCAACCACATCAGGAAGATTGGTCAACTAAATGTGTATGTTTACCACATCAAAAGGGGACTAATCTCTCCTCTCATCAAGGGGATGTTCCCTATAAGTATAAGGTACTATATATATGTGTTAATATAGTATAAATAAGCTGAAAATAACACTCAAGGGTAAGATAACACCATCCATATCTCTTTTTTTAGAGATGATGTTCACAAATCAAAGGAGGAATCTTGATGAAATGATAGAAGGCACTCCTCTTCTTTCATTAGTTTTGTTTGGTAGAAAAAAGGAACCTTTCTGGTGATGACATATAATTGTAACAGGGTGCAGTAACATAACAAGATGAAATGTAGCACAAAGTCTCCACCTCAACTACTAAAGAGTGAAATATGAAGAATAATGAGGGCACAAAGTTGTCCTAAGACCCTTTACATAGAAATAGAAAAATAGACAAACTAAAGACAATTTTTGCAACACAAAGTCTCTCCACAACTAGCTTCAGGACACCTTCCTAGTTACTTTCACTAATTCTACTTATTTAATTAAATGGACAGAAAACGTATTTAAGGAAACAAACATAAGAACAATTTCCCCAACAACCAAGCTATTCCAGCACAAAGTCTAAAAAGTCACATGTTTTATTATTCAAATAACAAAATATGATCAACAATATGAGCTCAAAGTCTTAGTAATGCCTTTCAATTTAGGCAGAGTTTAATTTTTGATAACTGAGAGATCTCCTCTAAAACAATAAGAGAGAGTCCAATATATAGCCCTCCAAGAAAATCATGGGAGCAGTAACACATCATGTTTCATTCAATGCCTTGAATACATTTTAAAATTTTTTCAAGAAGATATGCATGAATTAGGCATATTTTCCTATTTGTTTTTCTCAATGCAGAGAAACGGGTCATGCCATTGAATGTTTGTGTTCTCCAATGTCCACCTACTGGTTTACTTCTATAAACATATCTTATGCATGAATATTTCTAGTCTTTCTTTATCATTCCTTCTTTCCTCACTATTGCATTGGATCCTTGGTTCAATCATTTATCTACACTTTGGGCACTTTCCACTGATCTTAAAAATTTATACGTGGCACGTTCTGATAAAAAATAGATCAGAACACTTGGCATCATCCATAGGACTCTAAGAGATGCTTATTGTAAGAAGATTTGAAACTTGTAAGAAACTCAAGATGTAGATGCTGCCAAGTGTCATGTTCTGTAGAGCTATAACATGACACGTGGCATATTCTAGATGTATTTTGAGAATCCCACAGAGGATGACACGTGCTAGTTTCTGCTGAGCTCCTAGAAACACTATGGAAACATTCGAGACTCTTTTAGATTTACATGGATGATGACACATGGCACATTTTGTTCAAGTTTAGCCACTCACACAAAACCCACCACAGTCCTTACTCAATAAAAAGAAGAAGCTGTGGATGTTGACACATGGTGACTTCTACTAATTTTTATAGATGACACATGGCATGCTCTACTGGTTTGAAAGTTACTAGAAATTGTGTCTCGGTAGATGACTCATGGATATTTCCATTGAAATTTTTAAGGGACACGTGGCAGATTTCAAGCTTTTATTTCCTCGATGGGTTTTCTATTTCGATGAACATTTATTTCAGACAAAAAGTTTGAAGGAATTCTTTTAGACAATTTATCTGAAGGAAATCTTCCTTCATTTTGCCTCTGCTTTGCGTCAGGTTTTATGTCGAGCTTTCTTCCCAGGTGAATTCCTTCAAAAAAAATTCCAAAGGATTCTTGCCTTAACCATTTTGCCCCATTCTTTTCCTAAAAGATAAATGTGCCCTCCATAAGGACTTGTTCAATCATGGAACTATCCTTTAGGTTTTTTCAATGGTCCATCTACTCCTCACCTATCCTCTGCAAGGGTTGTTTGTCCTTTGGCTTTGCCTTAGTCGACATTCAGCTGATCTTCAACAGGTAACACGTGGCACATTCCACTACAAAAAAGGTGAGGATATGTGGTAGCATCTACTTAACTTATAGAGGCTTTGGATGCCTTTTTGAGAGTCCCATAGAAGATTACATATGGTGGCTTCTGCTAAGCTTTAGAAACACTATAGATACACTTGGGACTCACTAGGATTCATGCGGATGTTGACACTTGGTGCACTGCATTTATCTTACAAGGGACCTGTGGCAACTTTTGCAGCTCTTAAAAACAAAATATAATGGGGCTTGGTAGATGACACTTGGCAGCATCTACTAGGCTCTAATGGGTTTTTACTTTGGCCTTTTATTGCCTTAGTCACTTTTTCCATAGGAATTTCATCTTTGCACATTTTTTCTCACTGCTCTCTGCAAGGGCACTTGTCTCTTCAGCTTTGGGGCACTCCTTTGAACCTACCACTTAAACTAATCGATTGAAATAACTTTGGTTCAATGGTTCAATGGTTCATTCCTTATTTTTTACTTATTTAATTGACCACTTGAACCAAGATCTTTTAACTAATTGCATTGAACCAACCGCTTTGAACCTTTGGCCGAAGCGCTTAACTCTTGAAGCTTGCTGACGTCACTGAAATTTTGAACCTGTTGAACCTTTAAACCTTTTTAGAAGTGGGGTTCAATGGTTCAATGGTTCAATCCTTCTTTGAATCTTTTTGATGAATTTTTTTGGTTGAACCAAGGCATTGAACTAGCCTTGAAACTGTCTAAGTGTTGAGGAACCTGCTCCTTATCTAGAGCTCACCTGTTGAATCCATTGAACCTGTTGAACCTGTTAGTCTTTTAATTGAAAAAGCTTGAATAATTCCCAATTTTGAAAGTTCACAACTATTTTTTGAAATGGGAAGAGATAATTTCATCTTTTAGGACCAAAATATCTCATATGTTGTCCCAAAAATGAGTGACATTTTTTGCGTACAACAAATCTCATGGTTGTCCCTTGTCAAAGGAGTGCTCTAGGTTTAAGACAAAATTGTCATTATATCTACTACCTGTGTGACCTTGAGTTTATTTTCTATGAATATTTTCACTCACAACCACCATCTATACCTATTTTCAAGGCATGATCATGCATATTAATCCCTCAACACAATAATTTCCCTCAAGACTCGTTGTAGGCTTGCTAGTGACTATGTAAGACTTAGGCCTAGATTGAGATCTCACATTTTTCACCTTCATCATCAGGTATAAGAAGTTAAATAAGTATATTAAAATACTATTTAAACATTCACCAACTAACATTCATATTTATAGACCCTTATATAGTTTTAGTCTTTCTCAAAACGAGGAAAACAATAAATATTTGACGTGTAGGTTATGTTGACTATGTATGAGGTTAGAACATAGTTTTCTAAATTTTATATATATTTAATTTAGTATTAATACACCTTATTACCTATTATTCCATCTGATTTAGGCAATATATCCTCCATCATCTCTACTCTTTAAATTTAGTCTTAATACTAGGTCAAGCATTTACATAGCCTATAAGTGTCTTTAGAGTCACTCTACTATGTCCCTATGTTTTACATCATCATATTCAACATCAATATCCATATCAGTGGTCCATTAACTTAGTTCATGTCTAAATTTGGGTCAATTACCACTCTCACACACCATTGTATTGCTTCTTCACTAGAGTTAAGAACCAATATCTAGTTAGCCACCTGTAGATGCTCATTAAGGTTATTGATTACGTGTGGCGAGTTTAAGACCTCATTCATACCATTGATCTCCTCAAAAATATTTAAATTTGTTGAGGTTTAATTATTTAGGCCCATATCACCATTTATGTCTCTGAATCTACCTCTCCTTTAGGTTTAACATTGCATTGATCTCTCAAATAGGCTTGTAGATGAACTATAGGAAGGTCATGGCTACACCCTTGTGTCTAGGGACTCACTCCCAGACTACATAACTCATAATGATCTATGAACTTAATTTCAATATTTAATGGTTTCAAACATCTCTCAAAATATCTATCTCTTCATTTTATGAACTTTATATCTCACCCTTGCTTCGTATGTGCAGGTGTTCATTAGGGATCATGACTATGTGTTGGGTTTTGAATCTAAACTCATTTATATTGCCATGACATTTGAAAGATAAAAAGTGTTTATTTTATTCTATATACAAGGTATCCATAATTCCTAGATACTTTCAAATCAATTTTATCTTACCATAATTACATAGTACTATACACACATGTAGATGTTCATTTGACTATCAGCTGATCTTTTTTATTTCCTTGACTATTTAAGTGACTTAAGTGTTCTTCACGAGTTTGTAATATTACTTATATCTACATTGTTGTTTAATACCCATGTGTGAGACTCCCTTGAGTTGGTTTAATTTTGATCTTTGTCCAAATGAGGACCTAGAGGCTTGATGCCTATAGGTCTCATTTACTTGCTTTACAACTATGAAGAGTCACTTCTTGAGTTATGAGCTTTCCACACTTATAAAAAAACTACACACCTTTATCACTTCCTAAAGTACTCATAAAGTATAGTAAAAGTATCAAGCCACCTTCTATCAACTTCAACTGGTCTACACATACCTTTATATCACTCATTATTTGTATAAAGTATGTGGTTTTATTTTAGAGCATCTAGCTAGTTTTCAGAAATTACTTCATGATAGCAGTAGACAATCATAGACATATGAAGGTATAAGGATATGTATAAATCTCATTTCAAGGTTCTAAGAATCCTCAAACTAATATATAGTCTACATAACTAGAAAAACTATGACTCTTCAGTTGAACGTGTGCATTAGGACTCATACTTCACTTTTCTTCACTTCCTATGATATAATATCATCTCAAAACTTTACACCATGATGCAACATTTGATCCAAAATTAGCAATAAAAAAACCAATATACTATGAAAACCTTGACCATGTATCCAAAGAGCAAGTATTTGAATATGTTAGACAAAAGACACATCTCAGATAAGACCAATCAATTGCATGAAAATAAATCATCTCCCATGAGTTACAAATCACTAGAATCCTCTAAGAATGACTGCCATGAAAAGGAAATAGGATATTACAATAGGATTATCTACAAGACCTTGTACACAAAAACATTAATCTTCCAAATGAAAGAACTTCATATAGATGATTTGGATGATTAAACCACAATGAAAGGGAAATCCATGACTTCTGCAAACAACCCTAAAAAAAATTCCTCTTCATCGATTTTAGAATTTGATAAAAATAGGTGGAAGAAAGTACCCATCTTAGACAAATATGCCATACTGAACTATTATCACTCTAAGTGATTTTTCATAAATAAGAGGCCACCAATATGAAAATTAATTCAACTAATTCAATCTTACTATTACCCCTAATATTGGCATAATTTTCAGCTCATAACTCTCTCCCTAGCCATAACATTCAATTCAAATTTACCATCTTGAGCTTTTAAAGGAAATGATAGAGGAGAAAAGGTGTCTAGAGTGTTAGTTCAACTTGAAACTTGGTCCAAAGTTTGAAAATGATCTTATGGATCCCAAGGGACACTTATAAACTATTTTCAACTAAAAACTATTCTTTCAAGATTGTATAAGTGGCTTTAAAGTGTCTTTTTTCCAAGATTAGGCATTAAACTATAGATTTTGTCATAGTCTGACTACCCTTGAACATTCTTTAACCAACCTTTGACATTAGGGATGTTTGGAATCTTCTTGGAACATTATATCCTTCAAATGGTACGTCCAACTCTTCTAAATGGGCCAAAAGGTAACCAAATTGACATATTTTCATATGAGAGTCAAAAAAATGTTAGTGAAAGATATTAAATGATATCAAAATAACCTTTTGTAATGAATTTATATCATACTAGACATTTGACCTTCTTTGACTACTCTGAGACCATGTATTTGAGTCATAAGACTAGACAAGTGGGCATAACACAAGAACTTGGCCAATGTTTCATAAGGGAAAATATAACCATATGAGACTATTTAAGACCACTTGACACCATCAAAAGACCATGAAGAACATTTGAAAACACTATGGCATAAGACAAGAACTTTTCCAATGTTTCATAAGGAAAAATATAACCATATGAGACTATTTAAGACCACTTGAGACCATCAAAAGACCATGAAGAACATTTGAAAACACTATGATGTTTCAATTTATAAGGGTGACCAATTTTGACTTGGGGTTAAAATTTAGTCAACAATAATGTAATAGGAGTATACATCACTTACACTACTTGATAGATTGATGTTGGATGTAACATAATTAGAAGCCACGTTCAGAGCTATAAATACTATCTATTATTTATCTATGTATAGAATAGTAAGGGATACTAATATTGAAGGCCTTTGACTGTAACTACTCAATTAACATGTATGTACTTAATACATATGTGTATGATGGATGGAATATATTGAAGCTTTTATATCCAAAGCCTACCCAATAACATGTTGAATTTGTCAATAATAGGTAACACTAAAAATTAGGTGGCCACATGTGTGGGAATGTCCTATAATGGAAGTACTATCTCATCAATGGAGATTCGAACATGTCCATTGAGACCAAAAATTACTATATCTATCTAAGAATTGTCCAACTCTTAATAACTCATGTTTTTTTAAAAGGGTAATAGTAAATAATTTATTTCTTAACCCATTATCAACTGTGACACTCTATATTGGATAATGATAAGTGTAGGCTCATTTAAAGAATGAGTATAATCACAATTCATCATTGACAATCTCTTGCTCTGAGAAAGTCACAAGAGGCCTAACTGGCACTATGATATGATACACACCAATGATATTAATTAGAGGGTGTGCATTCATCATATGAATATGATATGATGTTAGTGGTGTGTTTCCTTGGTAAGTATAATGAACTCTAAATGTTATAGATGGTTCATTAATAGTATAGTTTAAAAATAGATCTAAAAATATTTTTAATGAATTTTATTTTGTTGGTTATGATCTTGGTGCCTATGTAGGAGTGCAAAAATTAATTATATGAGCATCTATTAAAAATTGTATCTTATGTCATGAACTGATGCATGTATTTTTAGTATGGCATGGTGTCATATGATAATCTTAGAATGCATTGATGTCATACCTCTTTGGAAGAGGTCTAGTCATATCAACCTTTTTTATGGGATGGAGAGATATGCCATTGCATTCCAAGAGTTTCTTCAAAACATGTGCTATAATTAGGTAAGATTTGTGAAAGGTTTCCATGGAGGAACTTAAAAAACCATGGGAGGGGCCACATCTAAGGTTGTATTAACCATTATATTTTTATCATTATTTTTTCTAATTGGGACTGACCTCATATAGGGGGTTATTATAACTCTTTTTATTTGATTTTGATCTAGTTTTGTACTTTAATTTGTCTATAGAGAAAAGCTTGACTTCTTGTCCTTTCATTGTATGGCATAAATATGGGAATGATGGATTTTTTTTGAATAATATGGCTGCATGTAATTTTTGTAGTAAAATTTTATTGAATATGTCCTAGAGTTTTGTATCTTCCATGTGGACAATAATCTTTACTAATACAATTTTATATTGCAAGACATTGATCTATTGACTCATTCAATTCTTTATTGAGTTCTAAAACTTGAGCGTATGAAACTTTCTCAATAATATTAATTGAAAAGTGCGCAAAAACCATATCTACCAGTGGATTAAATGCTATGATGGACTGATTAGGAAGATAATAAAGAAATTTTAATTATTGTACCCTTAAATTTTGAGGGAAAAACTTAGTGAGGAGTCAATCACTGGGCATGTAATCCAAATATGTTATGTGAAAATCATGGAGATGACACTCGGGGTAATTCTTAGCATCATACTGAGTAAGTTTGGGTGTCACCAACATGGATAGTAAGATATTTGTTTCTATATTTTATGCCAAAGGTGTATGTAGGATAATATGATAATCCAAGGCATAAGATAAACTATTGTCACCCTATCAAATATGTAAAAATTTAAACTGTAGTGAATTAATCTCTTGTCAAAGGGATTGTAAATATAAATAAGAGGTATATGTACTAGCCATAAGAGGTTGCATTGGTGATGGTGACTATCTGTATCCAATTGCTCTAATGTATGATTTATCCCCATAATATGTGTAACAATATTATTATCTATGGGATTAGAGGATTGGCCTAGTGATGTGTTAATTTTAAATATAGCTTGCAAAATATTTTCATGATCATGGGGATATTCTTCAATTCTATCTATGAAAAGTTTTAGTAGCTCATCTTTACTCATTATTATATCAGCATAATCGGGGGAGGGGGAGTGTGTTAGAGTCATATGTTGTGTATCATTAATAAATCAATTGTATTACTCATGTTCTAATGTATTATCATTAAATTCCAAATAATAAGGATGTTAAGGACCAATGTAGGGAGTTTTAGCTTGTATTTTATCCATGGCATAGGATATAATTGAAAGAAGCTAAGTATTATCAATAGGGTTACCACTAAACCTAGAACTTGTTCATAAAGGAAGAGAAATAACAATTTTAAATGGCATATAGTAAACAAAATGAAAGAGGGTTGCTATAATAAAATATATGAAATTTGAAAAGCCTATCACA